>MU772468.1:118568-144120 GCA_026770625.1 Nicotiana glauca
CCCCCCCCCCCCCCCCCAAGGAGTGAAATATTCCTTAATTGTTTATTGCGGAAAATGCATTTGGTTTTTTGTTGTTTTCTATTTTTTTTCCTTCTTCTTTTGCACATTTCTTCGGGTTACGTGCATGGAGTTTCTAAGTAAGTTCATTTCTAAATTGGTTTGAAAATAGCTAGTAGGGTATATTTAAGCATAAAGACACTTTCACACTCGTAGCATAACCCAATCACAACTTTCTTCTTTTTGGACTTTTTGTAATATTTTTAAATTTATACACTCTTTCTGAAAGATCAATAATACACGATACAGCTAAGAAATTAATTAGGACGTCGTTACCATTTTTTATTTTAATCCAAACTATAATATAAGCATGGGCTATATATCACTATTAAAAATTACCTGTATACCGACACAAATTACTTACGGATGTTCGTCGGTAACAAGGTTTTATCGACGGAAGTCCGTCGGTTAGTGGTTGGTAGGTAAATCCTTCCTCGGTAAGTGGTTGGACAAAGTTACACCGATATTTGTATTGATAGGAGATAACAAAGTATCTAATGAAATAGTTTAAAGACACGCAAATTGTATTCCTCTTAACATTTAACATGAACCCATTTTAATTAAATAGATTACACTTTTACAATATATTTTAATAACAATTCTTATATACTTAATGTGAGACGAAATCTTACGTATTCATCAAAACATGTCCTTTTTTTGAAAAATTCCTAAAAAAACTCGCAGTTGCTATTCTTCGAACATGCATTGAGTAATTTGCTTACTATGCTATAGCTCGCAAACTATACAACAGATGTAAACCGTATTATGCGAGTCTGGTGCGATGAGCTCTGATTGAGGAGGTGAGCCCGGAGTAAACATTCCCTTCTTTATCAATCTAGCTGCCACTTCTTTTCATACAAACATTAAATTACCAAAACCAACGACTAATTCTTAAGCTTAATTATATGGTACGACATGAAAATTTTGATAACTTAAACGTTATTAAGCTTTCTTCCACTTTTAAAGAAATTTTCTTAAAATGGGAATTTTGGAATTTTCATTTATAGACCACATGATGTTGAGCTTCCACTTTTAATTTAATTCCAAAGCAGTAGCTTTCACGAAATTTGGTTCATCTTCTATTCTTTTCTACTATTTTCATGCACGTTGAATTTGGCAAAGAATTATTGTGTTGAACACGGCATATAATATAAGATCATCAGGACCAATATAATTAAGCAGATGGGGTCCAAAAGTAGGCACCGTCTTTTATTGACACGAGAATATATATTAGTACTTGTATTAAAAGACAAAAACAAAACTTCCCTTTCTTGGTTGTGACGACCCAAAGGGGTCATCACCGTATTTTTCCCTTTTTTCGCGCTTCCGAGGCCTTGAAAATCTCATTTTTAGTTTTCTCGATTTGCATGCGTAGTCCGGGCGCGAAGCCGAAAAGTTTTTATGTTAAAATATATGAATTCTGTGAAAAATTTGAAGAATTATGATATTAATATTGATATAGTTGACCATGATCAACATCTTGGGTAAACGGACCCGGACCGGTGATGTGACGGTCCCGGGAGGTCCGTAAAAAAATATGGGACTCGGACATGTGGCCGGAGTCGAAATCCGAGGTCCAGAACCCCGGTAAAAGAATTTTTCTGTTAAATTATTTTCTGAAATTATTAAGAAAAAAATAAAAATGAAAATGAATTAGAAAATATAGGTATCGGGCTCGTATTTTGGTTCCGACGCCCGGTAAAGGTCTTAAATATGCGTTAAGCGCTTTCTGTGAAATTTGGTCGAAATCGGACGTCGTTTGACGTGTTTCGGACTATGAGTTCCAAATTAGAAAGTTAAAGAACTTTGAAATGAAAATCATGAGTTTTGAGGCTCGATTCTATGTAAATGATGTTATTTTGGCGATTTGATCGCGCGAGTAAGTCCGTAAGATGTTGTTGGAGTTATGTGTATGTTTGGTTTGGAGCCCCGAGGGATCGGGTGAGTTTTGAGTAGGTCCCGGGAGGCCTTAGGCTTAAAAGTACCAAATGTTGCAGTGTTGCAGGCCCCAGCGCGGCCGCGGTACATTTCTATGCGGTCCGCGTGGCCAGGTTCAGAGAGGCCATTGGCTTAAGTTCGACCAGCGCAGTCGCGGTGCATTTTTACGCGGTCCGCGCTGGGAGATTCAGAGGAGGCCCAGGTGCAAGTCCACCAGCGCGGCCGCGCACCAAATCGTGCGGTCCGCGCTGGGTAGGTTCAGAGAGTCGTTCTCCCTCCCCCCTTCCTTGGCGCGGCCGGGGGACATTTTTGTGCGGTCCGCGCGGGCCTTCAATGAAGCATATAAATCCGAGATTTTCAGTTATTTTACACTTTTTCAAGACCTAAAACATAAGAGGCGATTTTTCAAACGATTCTTCTTCTTCAAAATGATTGGTAAGTGATTTCTAACTTATTTTCTTTACTCCTTATCATCCTTAAACATAATTTCAACTTAAAAACAAAGGTTTTAAATGGAGGAAATTGGGAACTTAAGGTAGGACCTAGGTTTTCTAAAATTTGGGATTTTGGACCTCAATTTGGGGTCCGATTCCAAAATAAATTATATAGTTGAGTTTCTGGGGGAATGGGTAATCGGATTTTCGTTCGAACCTCGGATTTTGACCACGTGGGCCCGGGGGTATTTTGGGAATTTTTGAGTAAAACTTTAGGAAAATCATTTTATGCATTCAAGTTGATTCAATTAGCATTTGTTGATACATTCAAGTAATTTGTGACTAGATTCGAGCAGTTTTGTGGTGAATTCGAGGGGTAAAGCTATTCTAGAGGTTTGAGTGGACTTTTGGAGCATTTGAGGTAAGTGTTTGTTCTAACTTTGGCTTAAGGGAATAGGATTAGAGTGTTTTGATTGCTATTTGCTAAATGATCGAGTACGGGGTATAGGCATGGTGACGAGTATCTATACACCGATGTCTAGCATGACCGTGAGTCGTAAATGCTTTTAATTCGAAAGATATGACACAACTGCCTTATTAAATTGATAACTTCCATGTAAAGTGTTGGGTAAGAACGAAATGAACTAAAAGAGTTTGTGAAGCAATGATTCCCTTGCCGGGACGAGTAGACTGTTACAATTGAATTCTTCCTTGCCGGGATAGTTGGGCTGTTAGCTGTACCCTTGCCGGATTTAACTGTTATGTTGATGTTTTTCCCTAATGGGGCCTCCTTTGGAAAGATTATTAGTGTTATTCATTATAATATGGGATCGTGTGGCACGCCGATCACTTATGAATTATAATATGAGATCGTGTGGCACGCCGATCACTTATGAATTATAATATGGGATTGTGTGGCACGCCGACCACTTATGAATTATAATATGGGATCGTGTGGCACGCCGACCACTTATGTACTGATAAATGGGATCGTGTGGCGCGCCATCCACTTAGACTTATATATTTAAACGACCTATAGTATTGAGATGGTTACATTGTTATATCTGTTGACTTGTTCTTTACTGTATCTCTCCGAGCATGTTCCTTTCCCCCTTTTGTTACTGGTATTTCCTCCTTGTTATTTTTATTATTGTACATATATATAGATATCTGCACATGTTGATTTCGGTAGGTCCTGTCTAGCCTCGTCACTACCTCGCCGGGGTTAGGCCAGGCACTTACTAGCACATGGGGTCGGTTGTGCTGATGCTACACTCTGTGCCTTTTTGTGCACAGATCAGGACGCAGCTTACGGACCGCAGCGGTAGGATTTTCTGTGGGAGTTATCTTCAGTCCAGGGACTCTCGAGGTAGCCTAACTGGCGTTCGCAGGACGAAGTCATTTTCTTTACTTTTGTTTGTTCATCTTGTATCAGGCAAACACTATATAATTCTTTTCCAGACTTATTTGTAGTATTCTCTAGTAGTCCGTGAGTAGTGACACCAGGTACTGGGTAGAAGTGAATTTTGAAAATTATTTAAGTATTTATAAGTCTTCCGCATTTTATTATCATTTCAGTTTGTTATAATTGTTTAAAAGAAAACAGTAAAAATGTTGTATGGAATGGCTTGCCTAGCTCCGACAGTAGGCGCCATCACGATTCTCGATGGTGGAAAATTCGGGTCGTGACATTGGTTCATACCTTTCAACTTTGTAAGGTTCTTTTGTTTCAATATTTTTGATTTTGTTCTTTGCCGTTTTCGAGAACATGGCCCATAGAAAATTGTGGAGGCCGTGTATTAAGATTTTAAAAGTAAGAGGGTAGTCTTAGGGTGTTTTATCATAGACTGCTAGTGGTTTCGGTTTGTGTCCATATTAGTTTATCGTGTCTGTATACAGTATTTCGGGGTTGCTATGATGGTAAGCAACCTCCACTTCCAACCGAGTGGTTGTGAGTTCGAACTCCCCAAGAGCAAGGTTGGAAGTTCTTGGAGGGAAGGATGCCGGGGGTCTATTTGGAAACAGTCTCTCTACCCCAGGGTAGGGGTAAGATCTGTATACACACTACCCTCCCCAGATCCCATTAAGTGAGATTATACTGGGTTGTTGTTGTTGTTGTGTCTGTATACAGTATATTGCTACTGCTTAATTATTGTATTACTTTCCTTCGATTTTTGGTTCTTACGTGACTAGTATTCTCTTTCTAGTACACCACCCTCCACTTTCCCATTTTAGAGCTCTTTACACGAATTTAAGAACACCAAAAATAAGGCGACAACAATATTCTAGGTTCCCGGTCTATATGTAATCATTGTGTACATTATCATCATAATTATTCCTATTAAATTATGAATTTCACTTCTATACACAAAGTGTAAAATAATTAGGTAATTTAAAGATAATTATATTTCATTAATTGTAAGGGTAGCATGATGTATTAAGCTCTCGCAATGTGCAGGGTCCAGGGAAGGGTCGGACCACAAGGCTATTACACACAACCTTATCTTGTATTTTTGCCAGAGACTGTTTTCACGGTTCGCACCCGGGACTTTTCTGATCACATGATAATAACTGTACCGGTTATGCCAGGAATTCCCTTCAAAAGTCATATTATCTGCTATGACATGTTAAAGTACTCGACGCTGTAAATTAAAGAAATTATTGTAAATGAATACGTATTAAATCCTTAGATAATACCTTCACTCTTTCAGTCTTCAGGCAATATTGTAATACGTAATTAATAATTGAACTACATGTTCAAAAAAGGATGATAATTCTTCGTTAATCTTTTCTACTACAATTTCTTTTCTAAGTTTTGACTGTGTTATAATCTTTTCAAAACTTAATGTTTCGGCTGTGTTGACAAAAGGGGTTGCTCTAATGGTAAGCAACCTTCACTTTCAACCAAGAGGTTGTAAGTTCGAGTCTTCCCAAGAGCAAGGGGGTGAGAAGTTCTTGGAGGGAAGGATGTCGAAGGTCTATTTGGAAACAGCCTCTCTACCCCAGGGTAGGTGTAAGGTCTGCGTACACACTATCCTCCCCAGACCCCACTATTTATGATATTGATTTGAAAATATCAAAGATTTATAATACAGTATTTCTTAAGTCTTAAGTTTGTGGATTAAGGGCCAATAGAAATTAATAACGTGCAGACAAGAGCGGTTGCTCTGTTGGTAAGCAACCTCCACTTCCAATCGAGAGGTTGTGAGTTCGAGTCTCCCCAAGAGCAAGGTCGGAAGTTCTTGGAGGGAAGGATGCCGAGTTTCTATTTGGAAACAGCCTCCCTACTTAGGGTAGGGATAAGGTCTGCGTACACACTTCCCTCTCCAGACCCCATTGTTATAGAAATATATATATACACACTCAAAAGTCTTTAATCATTAAATGACCGTGTGGACAAGTCTCTTCAGAAAGAAAAATTCTTTCCCATACAGAACTTTAGTTCTACTATCATATATTTTAATTTCTATGGTTTTGGTCATTTCTTTTTCTTTTTATTCTTTAATTTTCTTTTTTGGTTTGGGGTGAAGTGTTGCAGTCTAGTGTTCATTTGAATTCAATAGTATTGGTTTAGACTCTGTCTATATACTTATAAACTCGGTATATTATTATAAATATTATATTTTGAACCCGGTAAGTTAGATAAGATATACTACCTCCGTTTCAATTTATGTGAATATATTTCCTTTTTAATCCGTGCCAAAAAGAGTGACATCTTTCCCTATTTGGAAACAATTCACCTTTATGCAATGATTTATAGCCACACAAAATATATGTGCTTTATTTTACCCTACAAATTCAAAAGTCTTTTCTTTTTTTTTAAACTCCGTGCCCAATCAAATGGGTTCATATAAATTGAAACGGAGGAAATAGTACTTACTATAATTTCAAAATCATAAAATTTAAATCTTCAATCTGCTTCTGGTAATCAGGGCGGATATTACCTTGCAACAAGCGGTATCATGTGATATTGTTTTGTCGGAATTTTTATTAAAATAGGTATACATAGGTAGTATATACACAAAATGAAAATATTGGATATAAATATAAAAATGACATTACTTGTTATTATAGTAATCTATTTATTCATTTATTTTTTTCAAATATTAGCATCACTTACTAAAAAGATTCTGTGTACGCCATTTCCTCCAGTAACGTAAGTGAAAGGAAAAGGAAATGGCAAGGAATGAAAGGATGTTACCCAAAGTCCGCACATACTAAGAAAAGTCCATAATGTCAGACTCTCTTAGCCGTAATATATTCTGTTCTTTCTTTTTTTGGTTGGAACCAATTACATATCTCTCTCTATAAATATATATAAACCAAGTTAGGCCAATCCATTTATATTTTGATGATGGAATTCTCAATAATGAAAAACAGTTCTTCTCAGAAAATATCAAGGGTTAGACAGTACAAGAAATCTTCAGTTCCTCGTTTGAGATGGACGCCTGAGCTTCATCAACTTTTCATTGAAGCTGTTGAACATCTTGGAGGAAGTGACAGTAAGTAATTTCCAACAACAGAAAAATGATTTTTTTAATTTTATTTTTTCTTGGTTACCTCTAATATTGCAGTTGTTTTTAGTTGTTTATTTCTTGATCCATTTTTGTTCTCCTTTTCAGTTTCTAGCTAATTCATTATTTTGATGTCTTGGCTTTAGCTATGAAGTGCTAAGAAAGGGTGAAAGCCATAGACACGGTGGTGACCACAGGAATTTTCTTAAAGGTGTTTAAACTTGAAATAAGTAAAAGAAAAATTCGATAAAGAGTGTTCAATATATGTTATGTACCTCCAAAACTAAATATTTTACCTTTATATACCATGTATTTTCCGACAAACGATGGTCAATTGACCACCCTAACCAGCGGCGGATCTACATAGAGCATTATGGGTGCTCAAGCACCCATTGTCTTTGACCAGATCCAATAGATTTACATAGGCAATTAACAAAAAACTTAGATAAATATTGAGTACGCACCCACAACTAAATGTATTTTTCCTCTTCTTATATCCGAGCACCCACCACTTTGAAATTTTGAATCCGCCACTGACCCTAACCAAATTGTGGCTTCGCCCTGGTCGTAGATGTTTTGGGGTGGGTGTGTTTGTTGGTTTGGGGGGGTGAGGGGGCCGAACGGGGTTCATCCAAACCCTCTTCTCCCGAAAACCACTGTCTATAAGTTCCATTCTCTTTATATATATATATATATATATATATATATATATATATATATATATATATAGTTGATGTTGAATCCCGTTGAAAAAAATCATGCATCCGCCACGGGACTCTTATAAAGAACAAGAATCACGTTAGGGTATATGGAAAAGAAACACGGGATATTTAGTCGTCATTAGTTAAGAATGATGAATTGATGATATATTAGTAAAATTTGCTGGTTTTTAATTTGACAGAAGCAACTCCAAAGAGAATTCAACAGATGATGGCTGTAAAGGGATTGAAGATTTCTCATGTTAAAAGCCATCTCCAGGTACTATATACCCTAGCATATTTTATATGGTTTTTTCTTAATTTGTTATATTAGTATCAAATTTAAAATTTATTAAATGGAATTTTCTGTCCTTTTAATTTTCTTGGAACCAGAATTTTCCAGTATACAAATCATGACTTTTTAAGCAATTCAAGTTATAAAGAAAAGAGAAATTTAATGACGCGCAAGTTTTTTTTCTTCTTAATACTCTAGTATGTTTATTTCGAAAAACAAAAGGCTTACCATTTGTCCTTTTTTTTCTTTCTAATGAACATAATCCAAATGCAATATTTCTCTCATTTTTATTTAATATCTGCCAGTTTGGCGTAGGCATTTCTACATATAGCGTATTTCCATATTTAGCGAGGTTAGATGGTTAAAAATGTAACAGTTCTTTTGTATGTGTGCGTTCTTTTTATTTTTTAATTACAGAAATTGGCATATGAAATATTTTTATTAGATAAGTGACTAGGTTAGGTATGAAGCGTGCTAGCTAACCCTAGAAATTTTAAAATTATTGAGAGACAATTATTCAAAAGCTTGAAATCCAGTTTACTAATGAGCATTCTTTTATCAGAATATTTATTTTGCGTTTCTTTTCTTTTAAAACTCTATCGAGCCCAATGTTTAAGTTAAAGGATGTTATGGTCCATTGCAAGGTAGGGACTTGAGTCTCACAATATTGTAATGTGTTAATATGAGGTTTATATAATCGTGGGCTTTTCCACCTTAATAGTTAGCTTTTGGGGTATGATTCTCCCTAGGTTGTATCAATGGTATCAGAGTTACCTATCCACACCGTGCCGTGGATGGTGACTCCGGTATTGCAATGTTTACTCGGGGCTAAAAAAGTCTAGCACACAACCGTCGGGGACAAGGAATGCGGGTCCATTGCAAGGGTGTGGTTCTCAATGGATTGTGTTATTATTGCAAATTATTTTTAAAAAGAAGTATAAGCGAAAAAGTTATTAACGTAACCAATTATAACTTCCCTTGAGTAATTATTTTGAATTTGTCTTCTTTTTGAGGGGCTTAAAATTTCGGTTTTCTCTTTGTTATAATTTCACTTTTAAACCTCTTTTATATCTCACTTTGTTTTCCCATTCCATGAATATGGTGTCTTTGAATTAAAGCTTTATTCAATATTTTCTCATTGTTTGATTTGAATGGATTTCTGAAAATTCAGATGTACAGAAACTTGAAGGAGCGAACCAGCATTAATATTGTTCGGTCATCTTTCCCTCAGTAAGTCTCTATCTCCACATTGTTACTAAAAATACCTTTTTCCCATATCCGTATTATGGTTTCGACTAATCCGAATTCTTACCGCATGAGACTCATTTAAGATAAGTGCTCCCAATTTAATTATTTATTCTCAAATTAAACTCAATCTCGAGTCTGGTTAAAGATATATAGAGGGATCCGATCTGTCCCACCTCAACTCTCGGCAGTAACTAATGGCGGAGCCACATGCACCCAAGGAGGGTCAACCGACAGACCGTCGTCGGAAAATTATATTGTTTAGATCGGTAATTTTTTTTAAAATATATACATATACTATAAAATGACACCCCTTGACTTCATTTTATATTTTTACTCCCCTTAATAAAAATTTTGACTCCAGTAACTAACAATATTTTTACATCTCTCGCTCAGTTAACACTTACATATTATCTTACTAGTTCATTTTTTTTTTTTTTTTTAAATAAATTATTATCAACCCAGTTTAATCATTACTATAACTCTTTCTTAAATTACAAATCCGTTTCACAATTACCCGTATGGAATCTAATTTCACTATCTAGTATTACACTTCAGAGTTTGATGCTGTTTCTCCTTTTCTTTTCTTTTTTAAGTATGAATTTTAATTCCCTTTACTTGACTGCAGAAAGAAAGACCTGGATTCCAATACATTAATTAGTGCATGATTAGCTTACCAAAACACCATGACTTTTGGTTATGAATAAAATCCCAGCTAGTTTTCGTTTATATGCCAGCTAATTAATCAACAACAACAACCACCTATTATAATCCCACCTAGTGTGGTCTGGGAAGGGCAGTGTGTACGCAGATTTTACCCCTAACCTGGGGTAGAAAGACTGTTTCCAAATAGTCCATCGACATCCTTCCCTCCAAGAACTTCCCAACTTGCTCTTAGAGAGATTCGAACTCACAACCTCGGAGGTTACTCATCTCGTAGCAACCTCTGGTCTTAGCGTAAATAATTCCATAAGACTTTGAGTGGCTATTTCTACCTAATCGTCACTTTTTGTAAACAAATTAAGGGGTGAAAAGAAGAAGATAAGACAAATAATAAGAAACTTTACATCTGACTTTTAGTTTTGAGATAACTTTAAAAACTATAATATATATTCTGGTGGCTGGTGATTAATTGGACACTTTTGCTGCTCAGGTTTTATTCTTTTTAGTAATATAACTCGAGTTTACATGAAAATGACCAAATTAAGCCCCTTTTTTTTTCTAAATAGGTAGGTTTTATTTTGAGTCTTAGTTATATAATCTGGACATATTTGGTCTCACTGATAACTATAACTTTCCATTACACATTTTGCAGGCAAATAGAACCTGGAAGTCAATTGTCTTGCAAAGCAGAAGTTAGTGAACATAGTGACCAAATTGCTGAAAATATATATTGCTACGATTACCAGGTCTGATGGGCTTCTTTAATTCGTGGTTTATTTCATTATGCACCGTCTCGTTTATGTGAAGGTGTTTGACTTGATAAAATATAAAACAAAGAAAAAATAAGATTTTTTGAACTTATGATCTTAAATATCATGACATTTTTGTGTCTATAAAAATCATATAATTGAAGAAAATTTTAAAATTTAAAGTTTAATTATATTTAAATATACAAATGTGATAATTTTTTCGCAAAATATATTAAAAAGAAAAGTGTGTCACATAAAATGGAATAGAGGAAGTAATTATTTTTTAATTTTCTTTGTGTAATTTCTAGGAAGCACAAGGAAGTTTAAGCAGTGGAATGACAAAGGAAGAAGAAGATGGTGAAATTTCTGAGTTTCCACAAGCAGATGGTGAATGTGAGAGGGAGATAAATTTTTGGCCTAATTTTGATGATTATCAACATTCCCAGTCTGACAACTCTACTAAGGACAATTCTCACATTAATCTAGATTTATCTATTTCCTCATGTTTCTATTGTTAATTATTCTAATATAGACTATAGAGTAGTTCCCTAGCTAGCTAGCTAGTATTATTTGTCTTATTTTATGGAGTAGTATATTGTGATATATATAGTAATAAAACTGGCATTTGTATCTAGATGCCCAGTAGTTTTTGTACGAATGAACAAAGAAATTCTAGTGAGTCCGAAACTTAATTAATAATATTTTAGATATAAAGTACGTTTTTAATGTTTTAAAAAAAAATTACAAAAATGGGTACTTCGCAGTATTATACCGCGAATTGGATTAACGGAAATTTTGTCGTTAAATCAATTCGTAATATAATACTGCGAAGTATTTTTTAATTATTTTTTTTAAATCTGTTTCGCAGTACTATACTGCGAACTACCAAAATACTGCGTTTAATTTAGGCAATTCGCAGTATAGTATTGCGAATTAGTAATTCGCAGTACTATATTGCGAATTGCCTTAATTAAATAAACTTCTTCTTCTTCCTTCGACCACGACATTGCAGCCCCCTCTATTAAAAAAAAAAGTCCACTGGTCCCCCACGTCTTTTTAAAAAAAAAAAAAATCGGCTCCACCCGTCCCATAAAGAGCAAGGATTGTAGGTCCCACACATAAAAGAAGCTTTGAATTCCGTGTTTCGAGTGCAAAAATTCGATTTCAATAATATTCAAAAAACTTACATCGAGGTATTACAATTTAGTTTATGCCGAAACTCGTATAGTCATGCATATTAGTATTGTTTAGTATGTTTCCATGTGAATTTATGTTATGTTCGTGTTTAATTTTGTATCTTTTATATACCCGCATTGATTTATTTGATATCCGAATTTATGGTATGTTTTTGACCAAAAATGCTATTGGATTGTTTGTGTTATATTTGATTTATATACCCGAATTTATGTTATGTTTGTGACCAAAAATGCCATCGGATTGTTTGTGTTATATTTGATTTATATACCCGAATTTATGTTATGGTTGTGACCAAAAATGCTTAAAATTTAATAAATAATTTGTATTAAATTTTGATAAATAATTTGTATTGTTAAATAATATTATTTATTTGTATTGTTAATGTTATGTTCATATTGTAAAGCCTTGTAGCGTAGTAAAATATAGTATCTTTTAGCGAAGTAGAATATAGAGTAGTAAAATGTAGAGCCTTTTAGCGTAGAGTCTCAGTAGTTAACAAAATTCTAAAAATGTTGAAATTGAGACGCATAATAATTAAAGATTATTCGGTGCTACCGGGCCTAGAAAATCAAGCATGGAACCCATACATAACTATTATCTCCAATTCAAAAATTTATAATTTAATTTATTAAGTTGACAAAATTATAAAAATATTGAAATTGAGACTCATAATAATTAAGGATTATTCGGTGCTACCAGGCCTAAAAATCAAGCCTGGAACCCATATCTAACTATTATCTCCAATTCAAAAATTTATAATTTAATTCTTTAAGTTAACAAAATTATAGATATGTTGAAATTAAAATGCATAATAATTAAGGATTATTCGGTGCTACCGGGCCTAAAAAATAAGCTTGGAACCCATACATAACTATTATCTCCAATTCAAAAAATTTTAATTTAATTTATTAAGTTGAAAAAATTGTAAAAATGTTGAAATTGAGAAGCATAATAATTAAGGATTATTCAGTGCTACCGGGTCTAAAAAATCAAGCCTGGAACCGATACCTAACTATTATCTCCAATTCAAAAATTTATAATATAATTCTTTAAGTTAACAAAATTATAAAAATGTTGAAATTGGAACACATAATAATTAAGGATTATTCGGTGCTACCGGACCTAAAAAATCAAGCCTGGAACCCATACATAACTATTATCTCCAATTCAAAAATTTTTAATTTAATTTATTAAGTTGAAAAAATTTTAAAAATATTGAAATTGAGACGCATAATAATTCAGGATTATCAGTGCTATCGGGCCTAAAAAATCAAGGTTGGAACCCATACCTAACTATTATCTCCAATTCAAAAATTTATAATTTAATTCTTTAAGTTAACAAAATTATAAAAATGTTAAAATTGAAACGCATAATAATTAGGGATTATTCGGTGCTACCGGCCCTAAAAAATCAAGCCTGGAACACATACCTAACTATTATCTCCAATTCAAAAATTTATAATTTAATTCTTTAAGTTAACAAAATTATAAAAATATTGGAATTGAAACGCATAATAATTAAGGATTATTCGGTGCTACCAGGCCTAAAAATTCAAGCCTGGAACCCATATATAACTATTATCTCCAATTCAAAAATCTATAATTTAATTCTTTAAGTTAACAAAATTCTAAAAATGTTGGAATTGAAACGCATAATAATTAAGGATTATTCGGTGCTACCCGGCCTAAAAAATCAAGCTTGGATCCCATACATAACTATTATCTCCAATTCAAAAATTTATAATTGATTTTATTAAGTTAAAAAAATTCTAAAAATGTTGACATTGAGATGCATAATAATTAACGATTACTCGGTGATACGGGGCCTAAAAAATCAAGCCTGGAATAAATACCTAACTATTGTCTCCAATTCAAAAATTTATAATTTAATTCTTTAAGGTAACAAAATTCTAAAAATGTTGAAATGTAGAAGCATAATAATTAAGGATAACTCGGTGCTACCGGGCCTCGAAAATCAAGCATGGAGCCCATACATAACTATTCTCTCCAATATTAATCATACTTAATAATTTAATTTATTAAGTTAACAAAATTCTAAAAATGTTATAAGGATAATTCGGTGATACCGGGCCTCGAAAATCAAGCATGGAACCCATACATAACTATTCTTTCCAATATTAATCATACTTAATTATTTAATTTATTACACTAACACAAACAATTAATTTTATTTAAATTATAGTAGACGGCATGGCCTTTCCTTCGTCTGCGCATCCTGGACCTGCCGAGGATCAGCTACTAGTGCTGCAGGGTGACCATAGGTCCTCCTATGTTTGGGAGGGAACAACTATCGATGCAGGCTCTCCACCCCAGGAGGCCTGATGATTTGTGGGAGTTTATTGCGGGGCATCCTTTCCATGAGCGCGTAGTAGAGAGCCTCCAGACTACAGGATTATATACCATTTTTGAGCTTGGACGGATGTAGCTCGATTGGTCGCTCATCACGGCCTTGGTAGAGCGGTGGCGACCGGAGACGCATACATTTCACTTGCCCACTGGAGAGGCCACCATCACGCTGCAGGATGTCCAGGTATTATACGGACTGCGTAGAGGGACGCGCCTTCGCACTGCCCCACCAATGGAGAGGGATGACACGTGCACAGTTGGCGGATATGATAGGGCAATTGACTGGTTCTAGACCTCAGGGTGACCGGGGTGGCAGTCGCGTGGCTTTGTCATTCATTAGAGATCAGATGGCGGATTCGCACCCAGATATTACCCACGAGACAGACCATCTTTGGATTCAGAGGTACACTCGGTTGGCGTTTCTCCTGCTTTTCGGGTGTGTCTTGTTCCCGGACACTTCGGGGAGTAAAGTGAGTATGCGCTTTCTCCATTGTCTTGAGCAGCTAGATGAGCTACCCCAGTACAGCTGGGGTGCTACTGTTCTGGCGTATCTGTATAGGAGCATGTGTAGGGCGAGCATAGGTCCAGTGGTTGATATATGTGGTTTTCTGCCCCTCCTACAGGTGCAAAAAATTTCTGAATACATTGTCCGTTACTCCAAATTCTATATCGTGAAATGAATCATAAATTTACATCAACATTTTATCTTAGGTTTGGGCCTGGCAGCGGATCATGCCGTTGCAGCCACCACTTCCGCTTGGTGAGGATTATCCGCTGCTCCCTCAAGCTATCAGGTGGATTCTCCGGCTTGGGAACTACCGAGGGACGGATGCTCATCATAATCTCCCCCTTCTCAGGGATGTGTTAGATATGTTGGTGGACGGACAGGTAAATATGTACCTACACTTGGTTGTTTTAAATTGAGTTGAGATGACACATACTCATTTTTATGTTATTATTTCGTAGTTCATCTGGACGCCATACAACATCGAGTTGCTTGGTCACCTACCCGCTTGTTGCTCAGTCGACCGGCTGATTTGGAGCACCTCCGTCTCGATGATCTTCTGGGATCACGTTGAGTATCATGCCACGGAGTGTCATGACCCAATTTCCGAACCTGGTTGTGATGGCTCCTCTCGTGAAGACAAGGCCAGCCAACAGAACAACATCACCTATTTTAACAGTTTCTTAACATGAATAAGACTAAAATATTAATAACGTTATCATAAGTGTGGAAGAAAAATGATAAAATAGGGAACCATCCCGACCCAGCCCGAAATCGGGGTATCACAAGTCATGAGCTACCACGGAGTCTACTAAATACAACTACAAGGCTAGTAATATACATAATAGAATTTAGAATCAAAGGAAGAAGTCCGGTGCCGCGAACGCTGGCGGTCACCTTGCTCAGCTACGATAGCAAAATCTTCAATCAGCTCAAAACCCGTTATCGGGTGAACAAATACCTGCATCTGCACACGAGGTGCAGGGAAATGTGAGTACTCTGACTCAGTGAGTAATAAGAATAAATAATGACTGAAAGCATGAAATCTCATAAAGGTACAAATAATGCTATCTCAAGCAGTAAAATCATTTAAAATAACAATTCAGTGAAATATCATGTGAAGTTTCCTTTAAACCAGTAAAACAGGTAATTTGGCAGTAAAATGACAAGTAGAAATCTGCCCCTCGGGCTCAGTATTAGTATCTCAGAACAGTATGAAGCAGCCAATCAATGAAATAAGAGCACATAATTATTATGGCAGATAATGCAGATAAGGAACAAATGCATGAGTGCAATGCAATGCATATAACGGTACACTCTAGTACCCACTGCGGCGTGCAGCCCAAGCCATCCAAGTATAATAGATGAAGAACCATGCATGAGTGCAATGCAATGCATATGACAGTACACTACGGTACCCACTGCGACGTGTATCCCGAGCCATCCATATTTATTTATCGTCGACGGCGCTCACTAGGGGTGTGTGCAGACAACGGAGGGGTTCCTACGACCAAGCGCTATAACATCATAAGGCCTGAAAGCCTAATCCCCTCTCCCGCACTCACTGGAATGGCTCAGACTCCGAAGGGGCTCCTACAGCCCAAGCGCAATATCAAGCCATCTCGTGGCATCAAATCTAGGCCCTCGGCCTCATATCAATATAACACTGCTGCGGCGCACAGCCCGATCCATGCTCAATCCAGAAATCATCATAAGCCCCTTGGGCATTTGTAAAACAGTAGTTCTCAGCCCGAAATATCATTTAAGTTTTCAAATCTTAGAAAGATGGCTGAGTTTGCAAAACATTATTTAAAACCTTGGACTGAGATCAAATGACATGCAAAATATGCGAAAACAGTGATATCAATCCCTGAAGGATTCAAATAATTGGCAAGAAAAAATGTAACAATTAAATCCAAGTAAGGATGATTCTCAATTTAGGTCAAGTAGAAAACACGGTAAAAACATCTCTCGAAACGGACCAAGTCACAATCCCCAATGGTGCTCTACCCCACGCCTGTTATCCGGCGTGCAAGTCACCTCAATATAGCGTTACGATGTGAAATTTCCAGGGTTTCAAACCCTCAAGACATCATTTAAAATCATTACTCACCTCGAACCGGCGAAATCCTACTCCGAAATGCCTTTTCCCCTCGAATCGTCCTCCAATCGATCCGAAACTAGCCACAGTTAATTCAATTCAGTCAATACTAATTATAGGAATTAATTCCATATGAAAATACTACTTTTCCAACAAAATCCAAAATTAAACACAAAATTTGCCTGTGGGGCCCACATATCGGAATCCGGCAGAACTCATAAAATCCGACAACCCATTCCGATACGAGTTCAACCATACCAAAATTATCAAAATCCGACATCAACTCGACCCTCAAATCTTCAAATTAAACAAAGAGGGTTTCAAGATTTTTCCAACTAAATCACCAATTAAATGTTCAAAGCAACGATGGATTTGAGTAATATAACCAAAATTGAGTTAAGAACACTTACCCCGATAGTTTCCTTGAAAATCTCTCGAAAAATCGCCTCACCCGAGCTCCTCCAACTCTATTTTTGTCAAAAACGGCCAAAGACCCCCTTTTTATTGTGTTTTATGATTCGGGCGTCACAGGTGGCGTGGGACGCTGCCTGTGGCGCCAATTCAAGTAGCTAATAAATCCGGGCGTCAGGGATAGCGCCCCACGCTACCCTGGGCGCTGGATGATGGGAACTATTTTTTCCCGACACGAAAATGGGCATAACTCTCTCATACGATGTCCGAATTGGAAGATTCTTTTTGCTATCGCTCCGAAATTTCGATACGGATCTAATTCTTCAACCAAAACTAAATTTGGAGCTCATTTACTCAATATGGTACCTCTTTATGTCCAAAGATACGGCGTTGAAACATCAACTAAGAGCGTGATACAACCCGAAACACACCCGAGGCCCCCGGGACCTTAACCAAAAGCACCAACGCATCTTAAAACATTATTCAAACTTTTTCTAATCCTCAAAACACCTCAAACAACACCAAAACCATAAAATTACATCGAATTCAAGCCTAAGTTCTTCTAAAACTTCCGAAACACGCATTTGATAAAAAATCCAACCAAATCACTTCTGAATGACCTGAAATTTTACACGCACATCCCAAATCACATAATGAAGCTACTGTAACTCTCGGAATTCTATTCCGACTCCCGGAACAAAATCTCACCTATCAACCGGAAATCGCCAAAATACTAACTTCGCCAATTCAAGCCTAATTCTACACCGGACCTCCAAAACTACTACCGATCACACTCCTAAGTCACAAACCACCTCTCAGAATCTAACCCAACCATCGAAATTCACATCCGAGTCCTCTTACACATAAGTCAACTTTCGGTTGACTTTTTCCTACTTAAGGCTTCTTAAAAAAGACTAAGTGTCTCATTTCTTATTAAAACCACTTCAAATCAACTCGATTACACAAGATATGGATAATGAAGCATAAAGAAGCTGAAAAATGGGGAAATCGGAGTGGTAACTCATGAGACGACGGGTCGGGTCGTCACACGGAGCGTGTGCTTCGACAGTTTGGCCGTCCTCAGCCTATACCGAGGGAGCCTGGATGGGAGGCTACACATTATTAACGGGACGACCGTGCAGTAGCATTTGAACAAACTGCATTTTTCTCCGCAGTAGTACCTTGGGACATAAACGGTTTGTTCAGACATTTCTTATAGAGAAACTTTGGTTATTGTTAAGCGAAGAATATAAGTAGCATGCAACCGTTATTTATAGTCAAGATTTCATACAAAAATGCAGTATAATATTGCGAATTTCATTTTAAATTTCTCTTACATGAAACAGGGTTTTCACATGCTTTTCAACTTTTTTAGAACGAATTGACAACTCAACAAAATGCAGTATAAAACTGCGAATTACATACTTAATTTATCTGAAACAAAACAGTGTTTTCACATGCTTTTCAGCTTTTTTCAAAATGAATTGACTCACCAACATCCATTTGGTTCCGTATACGTGTTCTCCTTTGCACTTTCAGCTTGCGCAAATAGTCCTTGTTACATACCAACTTAAAAGGTTCCAGCGGCCAATAATGCTCAGCACCTAATGGATGCAACTTCCCACTATACGTGTCTACGTATGCAACAATACTATATTGCCTATCAATATAGTTTGTTCCCCCATATCCAACTTGTTAAAAGCATTTCAACGCATGTGCGCACGGCATGTGGTAGATGGTCCATTTTCCACATGAACATAACCTTCTATTTTTATTTACCGTCTGTAGATTATTCCCACGGTGTCCGTTGATAGCAGTCTTAACTTCAAAAATACCCCGTTCATGATCATACTGAAGAAATGGATGCCACTATGCTCGCCTCTTGTATCTTTCAAATCTTGTCATGGGTATTGGCATAAATTCAACACCCCTGTCCATCAATGCCGATGCAGCTGCATGCCTTTCAACAAACCTCTTTGCACTCTGTTTGAATGTCATGCGGACCATGGCAGTGACAGGCAGTCCACGGGCAGACTTCAACAAGCCGTTGAATGACTTCGACACGTTTGTAGTGAGGGCTTCCCATCGTCTGCCGCCATCAACATGCAATGTCCACATTTAAAGCTCATGTTGCATCAACCAAGTATAGGCTCGTGGTTCTATCTACCGAATCGCTTCCATGCGCCTCGTGAATTTGCACTACTGGTGCTCAGTTGCAGCCATCCACATTAAGTCATGCAAGGCCTTGTCAGGAAATTTCTTCTGGAAATTAGCCTTCAGGTGCCTTACACAATAACGGTGGTATGCATATGGTTCATGCCATTCAGGCAAGTGACGTACAGAACTTAAAATACCACCATGCCGATCAGATATTAGACAAATACCTGAACGTTGTTTGACAACGTACTGCTTCAAGTGGTTCAAGAACTGTGTCCACGTTTCTTCACTTTCGTTGGCACAAATGGCAAAATCTAGTGGAAATATTTGTCCATTGGCATCTACTGATATGGGTGTGCGTTCCAATCGATTTATCGATAAATCGAATCGATTATTAGTTATCGAAATCGAAATCAAAAAAATTGAAACTTTATTGAAACGATAACGATAAGCATATGTACAAATCGATAATCGATAAGTAATTATCGATAAGGGTCAAAATCAAATCGATAAATCGAATGCACACCCCTAGACTGTAGACGCTTGTTAAATAAGTAATTACCTATTTATATAGATTAATATAACATACATAATGTATATATATTCCGCTACTATTTTGAAAGCGACTATACAATATTATTTTCCTAATCTATACCATTTCCTTTACCCTAAGTCCCTTACCCTATTATTTTCTCTACCACATTTAAGGAATGATCATATTTAAGGATCAAGGGAATGAAGTTCAAATTAATGAAAAACAGAATTAGCCATGATGATGTGTTTTTGTTTTGTTTTGTTTTTTTATACCGTTGGAGTGTTGGTGGCATACATTTGAGCATTTATTTTAGTTTTGTTGCATGTGCTTGTTGACACAATTTTTATATTATAAATGGTGTTCGTCTTATTTTAGCTTCTTTTTGTCCAATTAGTTAGGCGCATTTATAGCGATATACTTTTCGTGGAATCCCGCAAATTTTCTTATTGGTGTTATCGATAACTTAATCGATAAGCCCCCAAAATCGATAAATCGAAATCGAAAAAATTGGAACCTTATTGAAACGATAATGATAAGCATATGTACAAATCGATAATCGATAAGTAATTATCGATAAGGGTCAAAATCGAATCGATAAATCGAATGTACACCCATATCTACTGCAACTGCAATCAAAAGCTTAATATCATAATTTCCATAGACATGAGTACCGTCTATGGAAATTACAGGACGGCAATGCACAAAAACATCAATTGCTGGTTTAAATGACCAAAACACATAGTTGAAAATATATTCCAGTCTGTCCGGACTTCGCTCACGCCTCCATTCAACAACAGTCCCAGGGTTAAAGTGTTGCAGTACGGCCATGTACCTGGGCAGATTTGAAAAAGACTTATCCCCGACGCCATAAATAAGTTCAAAGGCACGTTTGCGACTGAGATATGCCTTTCTTTTGGTTATAGTACAACCATACTCCAGGTGGACAACTGTAATACACTCTTTAATCTTGAACCTAATGGACACTTCCAAAAATGGAATCAAGATAAGGGAAATCAAGTCCACATCCAAGTTGAAGTGATTCTCATTGAATGTGTGCATTTCACATTTGTGCTCGCTAAAAATTTACCCACTTTCCACAAACCTGATTTCTTCTTTGTGGCACGCAGCATCCAGTGACAACCCATAAATCACCTATGGCATACAGCCTTGTATTTCTCCGTAGTTGACTCACTTACCGTCATCTCGCGACACTCTCTTATACTGTATATTTTTACAACCCTAATTAGGCGAGCTTTATCGGGAAAATACATGCCGTTTGTAAGAACAGCTGGTCTAGATTCATCCCACATCAATGACTGTAATTCATCATCATCCCTTAGGGCATCGACGTTAGGCATGCTTGGAAAATTATCAAGGTAGGGAATATTTCGCTCATGAAATGGCATGTAGGACTCGTACACTCCTGGTCTAGCGGGTGGTGGAGGAACATACTCCCTGGTCAACTCAGGTTCAACATTCACTTCCTCCTCCTCATCATCACCCTCATCATTGAAGGGTGTGTCATCCCCAGACTCATCCGCATTGTTGTCATAATCACTATCATCCTCCTGACTCTGCGCATCTGCCAAATCACGAGTAAAAAGTTGTCTATAGGCAACTGTGTGAGGTCAGGAGCTTCAAGAAGATCGTTTTCACTGCACAAAAAGAACAAAAACATAAGTTACCCAATACCGAGGAAAAATCCAATTAAACCATGAAAAAAAAAATCGCTAAAGCGTAGTAAAATTGAAGTTTACCAGTCGTCTTGTTGATTATATAAAGTGAAAAAAAAAATTTGTGGTTGCTCATTCGCCGGTAGTGACAAGTTTAAATCAAGACAAGATCTTTCATCTGCAATCTGTCCGGCAAAAACTGCTCCAGAATAACCACCCGATGACTGGGGGTTATCACTGCTATGCACGCCCTCATTACTGGGAAGGTCCTCCACCTTTACGTACATTTTCAATAATTTTATTACAATAAATTCCCTGTATTCATCTGGAATCCGCAAAAAATCACTATCTCATCATCCTCAATGTTAAACCTAGAATAATAAGCAAACCCTTGCGGAGTCACTGAATAAGAAAATCTACTGGATACTTTAAGGCTAACCGAACGCCTCCGCTCACTCATTTTTTTACGTAACAACGATACCAATGTATCGTACTCCATATTAAGCAGTAATTTAACATGACATTGTGGAGGTGAACCATACCTCACAGAGTTATTCTCCACCACAACCTCACCCCCCCAATACAGTGAAACCCTTATTTTTGGCACTTCAGATATTGTAAAAAATGATTGATAAGGAGAAGAGAGAATAATGAACGTATGTTTGAAGTTTAAGTATTGAATGAATTTTTATAAAATTGAAACGCCTATAAATAAGGCAAATTCGAGCTTGGGGTGTAGAATTTTTCAAAGTAATT
Organism: Nicotiana glauca; assembly: GCA_026770625.1. Taxonomy (NCBI): domain Eukaryota; kingdom Viridiplantae; phylum Streptophyta; class Magnoliopsida; order Solanales; family Solanaceae; genus Nicotiana; species Nicotiana glauca. Next base: position 140,864 of record MU772468.1, read on the forward strand.
CACAGTATTATACTGTATTTTATGTATTTAAATTATTGTAATGTCAGTTAATTATTATTGGTGGGGCCAAAAATCAATAAAATCAGTCTACTTCGCAGTATTATACTGCGAATTATCCTAATTTGCAGTATAATACTGCGAACTGCTATTTCAAAAATGACCCGGGCCCATCTCAAACAATTCGCAATATAATACTACGAATTGCATAAAAAAATTATTTTTTTAATAATTCGCAGTATAATACTGCGAATTGCTTTAACGGCTAAATTTTCGTTAAAGTAATTCGCAGTATTATACTGCGAATTACCTATTAATGTAATTTTTTTTAAAACATTAAAAAAGTGCTTTTTGTACAAAAAATTATCATTTAAGTTTCGAACTCATTATTTGATTCTTACCGTTTGGTCCTTCCTTTTCTACCTCGATTAGAATTTGAGTAAGACCTCGTTATTCTCATCCTACTTCATTGACCAATAAGTCACAATCCTAAGTGCTCATCAATATTAATTTTAACGAAATATTTGTTTGTTAATAAGCATAAGGCCTTTTCTTTCCCTTTTTATCATAAAACATCGGGATATTTTTATAAATAGCCAGATTTATAACTAGTCGTTCAAAAATAGCCCAATTTCAAAAGTAATCAAAATTTAACCACTTTTAATGTAAAGATAAATCTGCGCGAAAACACTATTCAAAATTCGGAAAATACTGCAGTATATTATGCTGGAGTTCTAGTGTATTTATGCTGGAACTCCAGCATATTAAACAGGAGTTCCAGGATAGTATGCTGGAACTCCAGCATAATATGATGGAGTTCCAGCATAAATACACTAGAACTCCAGCATAATATACTGGAGTTCCGGCAAGTATAATGGTCCAGTATAATATACTGGAGTTTGGAGCACCAGTGCTCCAGTCTCCAGTATATTATGCTGGAGCCAACAAAGTATACCAGTCCAATATAATATGCTGGAGTTCATACACGAGTGCACCGAACTCCAGTATATTATGTTGGACCGGTCTCTATTGCAGCAAAATGGTGGCTATTTTTCATTGACTTGATAAACGCTGGCTATTTTTGATTGACCAGTCCAAAAAGTGGCTATACCGTGAAAATTTGGCGAAAATTTCACATTATAACGTGGGCTTTATACTTTTCAATTTACAACCAATTAGCCCATAAATAATAGGCTAAGATTCAAGATTCAACATTCAACTCCAATAGGTTCTCAAAATTACTATTTAATTTTTAAAAAGATTCCTCAAGCTTTTAAATTAATTTTCGAATCAATAATTGTGACTCAAATATTAATTCAACTAAATTCATTTGGGTGGTAAAAATTAAATTTTTAACAAGCTTAAATATGTGGGTTTAAATTTCGAATTTAATTTTGTGAAAAATTTGGAGTGGGTGTATTTAAACTTGTTAGAAATAGCATAAGGAGGTTATATATAAAATTTGAAGTCATTTAATGGAGATTTAGACCGGTTTTGAACAAGAATTGTAACTGAAAATCGTGGAAGAAGTTCGTCTACAAATGATTATATAAAGATGTATAAAAGTGTATAAGGTGTGTTTTTACACTCACATACAATATTACACAAGGTTATACATAATTATACAAAACACTGACTTCGTTTTCTTCCTTGCGTCTTTTCTGAAATTTAGCTCAAACCTACTCCAAATCACTTAAAATTTAAATTTTGAACTCCTTTTGGTATTTTCAATCAATTGGAACATTAGCTAATCCAAACAAGTAACAAATTTAAAAAAAAACTCATTTTCGAAAGCAAAGCTGTGAATGGTCTTCAATAGTGGACTTCTACTCTTCAATTTTCTTTCATTGCAAGCAGGTGACACAAGAGGAGAAGCAGAAAATACACGGCCCTTTGAAGTATATGTAAAAGATGTGAAAAGAAGAAGAGAGCAAAAGCAATAGTTGTAAGAACAAATAATTAAGGCAGAATAGGTAAAGACCCCCCTAAACTTGATACTTTTTAATGAGTGTATACCTTAACTATACGGGATTTTAATTACCCCCATATGCTTACTTTTTCGCATTTTATTACCCCCCTAACCTACCACATGGCAGTTGAAGTTTGTCCAAATGACTGAGTGCGTGCGGGGAGTATATTTTTTGCCACATCAGTTGAATATTTACCATCTCTAACGGTAATATTCTCCCCCCAACGGTAACAACCCCTATTTATTGGCTTCTTATCCTCTTCTTCAGCAACAAACTTCTAACAATATTTGTCCAGCCAAATTTTATTTCCCCCTAACATTTTGGCTCTTATTTTTTGCCTAAATAACATATATTTTTTCAATAGCTGGAAGATAGAATATGAATGTTCTTTGTAGATGTGGCAAGCCAGCTCCTTTAAAAGTTGTGTGGACTACTACAAATCCTGGGAGACGATTCTATGGATGTAATCTTTATCCCAAGGCAAATTCTTGTCGATTTTTTCAGTGGTATGAACCTCCATTTCCGGAGCAAGCAAACATTGTTATTTCTGGGTTGTTGAAGAAGACTAACAAACTATCGAAGAGGGAAATAATGCTAAAGTTTCTACTATTTTTCAGTTTACTTTTGAATATGGTTTTGTTCATGTACAAATAGATAAACAGCTATTTGGTAGTATGTAATAGTAGTTAAGCAATATGATATGCTGTTCGACACTGCTATCCACATAAACAACCAATCACAATCACAACATTTTGTTAACATGACTGGTAATTTGACAAAGAAAGTCGGAATTTAACATCTAACAATAGAGTTAACCTATGTTGTCCATATACAGCTAAAATACACATGACAAACAAGTCCACAAAATAAAATTTAGTACCACCATAAGTATCCACAAAACACAGACATCTCATGAATTCAACCAAAACAGCCACCCCATGAATTCAACAAAAAAAGAAGTCTAGTATATCAAATACTACATCGAAACAGTATCGAAATTCAGGTGGTCTTCTTGGAGGGAGATTTTCCCATAACCCTAGATCTTGTTTGTATTCCGCCGGATTGGGACCTTGTCTTGATTCTAGCCATTGCAGCTTGGACTTGAAGTTATCTTTGAGTCACAGCCTCCTTCCCTTTCCATTTCAAATCTTTAGAAGGCTTATATCCAATATCACCAGTAACATGGCTAGAATCAATTAAAGGGCCAGTACAAACCTTTCTGGCTGTAGGCAAACCTTGCTGTTAACATTCAAACCAAAAGATATATTTTAAAGTTAGACAATAAAATGT
>MU772468.1:144919-161979 GCA_026770625.1 Nicotiana glauca
CCCCCCCAGATTTTGCTCCAGTACTTGTAGATGCCTTACTTGTAGATGCATTGTCAGATACCTTTCTGCCTCTCTTTTGTGAATTTTTTATTGTTGATTGTTGTGAGCAATTAGTAGTCTATTAATATGAGAAAATGATGAATTAGCTCTTAGATAACTAAGAAGATAGTAATAAAGGAAGAAGGTAGGAAGGTACCTCTTGATTACTTTTTGGTCTTGTTGGACAGCTCCTCATATTGTGAGTACTTGCTTTGCAAATGGAGTATGTCATAGTTATTCCCTTCTTTGATAATTTTCCATCCCTTTTTATTTCTCCAACTTCCTTTCTTCTATTTTTTCTTGGCCTTCCAGGCATGTTTTGAACTGGAGGAGGTAATACCTTGGGGTTACTACTTTCTGGACACATTATTATGTTGGGAACAGGTTGTATGAAATGTGAATATGCCTTCATGTAGGTTTCTTTCCTGTACCAATGTACAATATGCTCTGAAGGATCAAGTCTCTTGAAGTGCATTGATGTTATAGCATGTGCACATGGAATGCCTTTAAGTTCCCAAGACCTGCAACTACAATAACCTGTTCTTAAATCCACAATGAACTTGCATGGACCATCTTTGAGTTCAAATCCAGTATCTCCATTAAATATGAAGTCAACCCTCATTGACCTTTCAACATTAGTATTGAACACCATCATGGCCATTGGAGATATACCATCCTGCCAAGTTTCAGCAAATTCTCTCATCTTTGCTACCCTACTCATCACTTTGACCCTTATTTCCTCTAGCATTGTTATGATTGTCTTCTGTCTACCACCCAATATCCAAGCATTGAAGCTTTCACACATGTTATTATCAACACTGTCACACTTGGATAATGTTTGAAAGAATGCTTTGCACCATCTTTCTTTGTTGTATTTAACTAGGTCTTCACTAATGTTATGACCCAATTTATCAAGAGCTTCTAGCTTTCTTTTCATTTCAGACTCAAATGTTGATCTAACAATATTCCAGAACCTTTTTCTCCTTTCAATCCCTCTCCATTTTATAGCCCATTTTGTCAGAATGTGTCTAGCACACATTCTATGCTCACACTCAGGTAAAATCTCTTCAACTGCTGAACATAGACCCTTCATAAAAATAGAAAAACAGCAATACTTAGAAGCAGAAAACAGTAATACTTGGATGCTATGAAAACAATAATACTAATATGCTCTGAAAATAGTAATACTAATATACTTTGAAAACAGTAATACTAATAATAAAAATAGAAGACCAGTAGTATTTAAACAGCAAAAAAACAGAAGAGCAGAAGTATTTAAGCAGCAAAAAATAGAAGAGCAGTAGTATTTAAACAACAAATAAACAGAAGAGCTGAAGTATTTGAACAGCAAAAAAATAGAAAAATAGAAGTACATAAAGAGCAAAAAAACAGAAGAGCAGAAGTATTTAAACAACAACAAAATAGAAAAACAGAAGTACATACCTTTTACATGTCACTTATCATGGTGACTTCCCTGCATGTTCCCAAGTTCAAATCACTTTGCAATAGTCTGAGGAACCAACTACATGTTTGCTTTTTTTTTTTCAGTGCCTACAACAGCCCAAGCTATTGGGAACATTTGATTATTCTCATCCTTTGCTACTGCTGCCAGAAGTTGCCCTTTACAAACACCCTTTAAAAAACATCCATCTAACCATATACATCTCCTACAACCCTCCATAAACTCCTGTTTCATAGCTGCAAAACAAATGTAGAAACTAGCAAATTGCTTCTTCCCATCATCTGTGTCTGTCAATTTTACTGCACATGTGCCACCAGGATTTGTTTTGAGTAGCATATCCCTATAGTCCAGAATACTGCACATGTGCCACCAGGATTTGTTTTGAGTAGCATATCCCTATAGTCCAGAATCCTACCAAACTCAGCAATATGATCCCCCATTATCTCTTTCAACACAATCTTTTTGGCCTTCAAACAAACAGCCTTACCAACATATAAACCAAGCTTTTTTCTCACCATCTCCTGAATTTCTCAACCTTTAATTCTAGGATGTGAGGTAATTCTATCTTTGAACTGCTTTGCCACATATTTTGAATTACACAGATAGTTGTAAGTAGTTTTATGGCATTTGTGTCTTGGATTATAAGTCTTGATTGTGAAGTTTGTACTCCTACCTTCCCTTCTAGCATACAACAACCAAGGACAACCAGTTCTGCATTTAACTCTGACTATATGGGGCTCATTGGGATCTTTAACTAGTTGAATACCTTTCCTTATAGCATACTTGGTAACTGCTTCTCTAAATTCCTTCACATTCTCAAATACCATCCCTAATTTCCAAGTAAGAACTTTGACAGAAGGATCATAAACCACTTTATTTGTTTTTTTCCTTCCCCTTAATTGTCCCATATCATCTACATCATCATCAGACCCTCCCCTTCAAGATCTGATTCAGATTCAAAACTATCTGGATCTGAACTATCAAAGTAAGGCTCATCATCACCTCCTAATTTGTCTCTCATATTTTTTTTGGGCTGATCTATGTTCTCATAACCTTCATCAACTCCAACTTCACCTAAAAATCCATCAGGTTTTTCCTTCCTAAGTTTTCTTCTATTCTTTTATCTATATTTCTTCAGATCTTCCTTAACAACTCTCAACTCTTCATGGACATCACTTCCATAATCAAATGACCTCTCAGATTCATCATCAGATGCTGGTTCTACTTGTTGAGAATCAGCAGCAGCAGCATCTTCTTCTTCCTCTGAGGAGGAAGTCCAATCTATGCTTGAATCCTCTTCTTGAGTGGTATTCAAAGGAGTAGGTAACCCTATTTCTTCTTCTTCTCCAACTGGTTCTACTTGTTGAGAATCAGTAACAGTGTCTACTAGACCATGAGAAGCAACAGCATCAGATTCTTCTTCCTCTGAAGAGGAAGTCCAATCTATGGGTGAATCCTCTTCTTGAGTGGTATTCAAAGGAGTTGGTAGGCCTAGATGTGGATTCGCAGCAGTAGCATTTAAAGGAGGACCACAGGGAACAAAAGATTCCCTATTGTCTTATTGTGTGCTAGAAGATGCATTAAAAGGCTCACCCAGGTGGCTTATTTGGCTACCCTCTATAGCATCCACCTCTTTAAATTGTGAGTCAGAAGAGACAAAATTTTCTATTGTGTCCCCATGGTTTACTAACATAGCAAGGTCCATTAAATCCTTGTCCTTTGTTAATTCAACCAAACTGCCACCCTTAGCACTCATAATATAAGTTTTTCCTAACTTTGTAATCCCAAAACCCTTAGCATAATCAACTAACTATGGTATTGACAAGTGGTCACAATCGACATTAGTCACATGTTCAACCCTACCCCCAACATATAGAGGTCCCACCTCATTCACCAATATCCCACCAATTTTCCATCTTAGATTCAGATACTTAGTATCCATGAGACCCTACACAACAGTAAGAAAAAGGAAAAACAACTCATCAAGACAGAAGTTTGAACAATTATATATAGAAGATTACAACTTTGGTACAGACCCCCAAAAATCAACAAACAAACAGCAAACCCCTAATTTTACCCCAATCAACTTGCATGCAAAAGTCACAATCAATATAAAACCCCTGATTTTACCCCTAACGGAAAGGGAAACACATACCTTCAAACTCAAAGTGAAAACAGCTGAAAAATTGGCGATAATCAAATACACAGTAGATTTTAGCTCCTCCACAGTAGCTTTTACCAGCATTTCAACGGAGAACACTATCGACTCACAAAATCTAGCTCAAGAACACACGATCGTCTTTGCCATTGATGATGGGAGTGAAGTGGTGAACCCTAGTTTTCAAAGTTATCGACCAAATGAACGATGGTAAAAGGGATTGGTTAAAATTTGAGGGATTAATTTTAAGCCAGGTCGGTTTTTTATTTGGATACCCGTATTAATCCAACGTGTACAGCCATATCAGCAAGCAATTACACGTATACGGCGCGTGTATACACGATAGAGAGGTTTACTAAGTTAGGAGGGTAATAAAATGCGAAAAAGTAAGCATAGGGGGATAATTAAAATCCCATATAGTTAAGGTGTACACTCATTAAAAAGAATCAAGTTTAGGAGGTTCTTTACCTATTCTGCCAATAATTAACTCCATAGCTTTTAGAAGCAATGGTTGTAAAAATACATATTTTAAATTTACAAGTGCTTTCAAAATATGTACAATGTGGACTAAGTGGAATAAAACTTAAAAACATGTGTCATTTTTTATTATGGTATGAAGTCGTGTATTTTCTTATAATTCTTTCTAAAACATCTATCTTATTTAACAACACTTAAGTTTTTAATTGCGCTTCTCTCTTCACCCTAAAAATCAATTCAAGAATCACAAATTAAACTCTCCCCCTCTCTCTAATTTTTACTTCCTTTTCCTAGGAGAACAAACAAACAATAATAAGACAAAAGAAAATATTTTTTGCTGACCTTTTTAACGATGGAGCAGTAAGTCAAGCCTTGCTGTATCCAATTGTTATGTACAGAAAGAAACTAGTTGAGTAAATATTTTTTCCTCATGTAAACCCCAGATCTTGCTAAGCTACTTTTTCCTAGGGTTGAAATGTACATGTTTTTGAAAAAGGCATTTGATGTATTATCATGGAAATTGGTCCAAACTTCAGTGCCTCTTTGCTAAAGTCTTCTTAAGTCCTTTCACAATCTTCCAAAACCAAAGCAAGTTCATCACACCAATAACCAATGGCACAACAGATATCAGTAAAATCCCAAATGAATGCATCTGCTTAACCTGTTTAATCCCGAAAAAGAAAACGATTAACTGCAGACTTAAGACATTTTGTTTTTCAGCAGAATTTCGATTGTATGGCTCTTTAGTCAATCACTTCAAACTTGGATAACTAAGATCATTTGAAAACCAAATAGAGAAAACTAGCGAATCAAAAAATTGCAGGTGTTGCAACGTTGTTAGTGAAACATTAGAAACTCGTCACTAATTTAGAATATACCTGATCGTAGTGGAGGTAGACATGGTAGAACAAGTAAATGAATAACAATATTCTGGCAACCTGCAGTAAAGATCCATGATTTAGTATGTAATAAAAGACAGTAGCGAAAGAAAAAAATAACTCGGACAAAAAGTTTTAATCGGTCATTACAGAAAGAAGGAAAATACTTTACATACCAGCCAAGCAAACACCATCATGAAACCATTTAGGAGGTATGCTTTAGACTTTTTCAATCCAGCTGCATCAAGATACCTTTGTAGACATAAAAGATTGGTCAAGAAAATCGAATGTGGGGGAAAATAATTCGTAAAGAAGCAAGTCGGTTTTTGATATTTCTATTACTACCATCTTAAGTTGATCCCAGGTGTAGTTGCCTCAGAAACTAAAACCATGTACACATAAAGCTGCCCCTCACCAGTCAACATTGCATATGTTACTGCCGCCATAGAAAGAAGGTGATGAACAATCTGCACAAGCATGAGGAATATATCAATCACCAAACAAAGGCTGAAAGTCATATTCTTTTCAAGTCAGAGGAAATGCATGTCTAGATTAAACTGAAGGAAAACAAAAGGTACTTACATACTCCAATCCACCTAAAGAAGAATAATACCAAAAGATCATCGCGAGATCAGAAAGAAAATATCCCAAAGAAACCTATGAGGAAAACATTAAAACTGATTACAAAAGAAACAAGTGCTGAAAGAGAAACACGTAAATGGAGATGAAAATGAATTAAGTATAAGGACATTACATTTTAAAAGCTACCAGAACATATAAAAAGCAGAGAGAGGATTAATCATCTCAACAACAATAACAACAAAAAAAAACCCATTTTAATCCCACAAGTGGAGTGGGGAGAGTAGTGTGTACGCAGAGCTTGCCCCTACCTTAAAGGTAGAGAGGTTGTTTCCGGTAGACCTTCGGCTCAAGGATTAACCAACTCACAAATAATAATTTCAAGATTGACATCCTCTAATGAATTGCATCTTTGAAAAACTCTATGGCATCAGTTTCACACACCTGACCTAAGCGTTCTGTCTGAAGCTATTAGCCTATTACGTGTCTCACACAAGACCCAAAGATGTCAGTGTCCAGTTCCAAAGAATAACATAGTTCCATTGGTATGATTTCATCATTAGACCGTTACTGCCTCAGAGAAACTGCTACCGCCCGTGCTAACATATAATTCGGAAACTCAACAATCAAAAGAATCCCATTCATGATCAGAATACATTAGAAGATACAATATTAGTTCGGTTATTATTCAGTCCAACAGAGACAACATAGCAGCTATTGTTTTTCACCAGCAAAAGAGTATCACATGTATGTTGTCCCTCAGAGTATGCATAGCAATTTACCACTATTTGAACTTTTGATATAAAGGACGGAAGTATGTGGTCAAAGATTCAAGTCCTTGATGCTCATGGTTTTCTACTTTCGTGAACTCTTTGACCAACTAACTAATCTTTTCTCTTTTCTTTGCAAGTAAAATCACTGAATGAAAAAACAAGTAACATGCTGATTTGAACGACAAGTTCTGCGTGACTCTGATGTGAGATAATAAACGAACCTGGAGCTAAGTTATAAATGGAAAAAATGTGATGACACTAAAGAAGTAATATGACCAGAAAATACAGAAAAACACGAGGAAGAATTACTTTCGCTGACTAAAGTGCCTCAGCCCCTAAGAAAAAAGTAATTAGATGAGAAGAACAAACAAGGGGAGGGCATTTAAGGAACCCCATCTGGACATTTGTGATCCAGATAATTTTACAACGAACTACTCTAGGTTCTAAAGGTGAATGCACAATAATGGGTGTGGTTAAAGGAACCTAGCAAAAGGAGCTTTATCGTGATGCAGATACAGAAGCCCCCAAAATCACCTCTTTAAACTTTTCACAACCTACTTGTGAAAGAAACCATGTAAAGTTAACCAAATATGTAAGAGCTCCGTTTAATGCAAGTTCTTGAAAAGACCACCCCCTAGAACTATTAGAAGTTTCAGCAATGTAACAGAAGTATGAACAGATAACTTTAATTAACATCAAAGCGCAGTGATGCTCAAAAAGGCCTATTAACCAAAATTTAAATACACTAATATGATAATATATTCCTTATTTCTACCAACAAATTAATACCAATCAGTCACCATTTTTATAGCACAATCCCTCTTTTTACCAGTAGTGATAGGTAAACAAGAACATAAGTGGATAATAAAGCACTCACCCCCAATACGCCGGTTGATAAAGTGGAACTCCGTATAGTGACAAGGCCAGAGAGCTGATCATCAGAGAAAAGATCTGACCAGAATGCCAAATATAGTGATATGGCTGTAATGAAAATAGCATGGACCGTAGATATGGACCTACACCATAAGTGAGGCTTATATTTAATTGACCATGACAAAGAATAGTAAAAATGAGGGGAAAAGAATGACTAGTTACCGGTTATTCCACTCAACTTGTTGGGGTTTTGAGAGGCCAGCATAGCCCTTAAAGTAAATAGAGGTGAATATATGGCTAAGATCATATACCTGAAAAACGGGGTATTTAAGAAATGCTAGTAATACAAAACAATGAAGTATACATTTTCTCAAGAGGATTGAGCACAGTAAACATGATTACACATTAAATGCAAGCGCAGAAATGCAAAATCCTACTCAATTAGAAGTTAAGATACAAAGAGGGACTAATCATACCATTTTGCATGCGAAAATGCCACCAATAACAGAAGAGTAGACAACGAAAGAATCTGAAAGCATGTAGCTTCGAAGAAGAAGCTCAGCGCGAGTTTGGTAAGCGTTGATTTCCATTGAAGTTGCTGAAGAAGAAAGAATATCGGCTCTTCCTCCCCCCTAAAAGGTTTATGTGAGCTTACTTCGACTTTTGTCAGTACTATATTTCTCCTGCAAATTGTGAGAGGAAATATGAAATATAAACTACATCAATCTAAAAATATGCTATTTATCAGCTTCAGACGTAAAGCAAAATTGTAAGGTCAGAGTTGGCAAATAGGCATGACGTAAGTGGTCTCACATGGCAATCAGTCCAACAAAGACGGCAAATGATTGCCGTAGCAGAAGAATTTACACCATAAGCAGTTTTAACTTATAAACTTCTCTATTTTGACTAGAAACTCAAAAAATTGCATGAGTTTAAACCCAATATAGACACTAGACCACATTTCAGCCATAGTCTTAGCCTTCAACATATATAGTTGAGATTTCGAGAGTTCCAGTAATACACTTTGAGGAATCAGTATGTAATAGAAGGAACTTATGTCTATCCAGTTGGCTGTAGTAAGGTACAATTAATACAGTTTGATCATAAGAGTTGCTTTTGGACTTTCTTGTTGAGACCCCTTTTCTTAACCAAAAGCATTATCATGGAATCATGTATCTCAGTTGAAATATCTACTTGATGAAGTAATTCAACATAACGAAGCATAAGGAAAAAGATGATCAAATTACACGAATTTACCAGAAATAGGTTTCCATAAAATTTTCAATTTCACAGCATTTTAGGCAGGGGCGGATTTACATGGTGGCAAGCGGTGTCACGGGACACCGCTTCGTCAAAATTTTTTACTATTTATATATATAAAAATAATATGTAAAACAGAAATACAAGATAAAACCATTAAAAGTGACACCACTTGCAACAAAACATCTTAGTAGTTTAGTGGTTGTTAGCTTCAAGTATTAAGTGAGAGGTTTTGGGTTCAAACTCCCTTAGCTCCACAAAATAGTTTTTGACTATTACAACCCTTTTACTAGAAATAGTGATACCACTTATGAAAAATTCTACGTACGCCACTGGTTTTAGGTTACAGAATCAGAAGGGGAACGTTGGAGCAGCGGTAAAGTTGTCTTCGTATGGCCTATAGGTCAAGGATTCGAGCCGTGGAAGCAGTCACTAATGGGTAAGATGTCTAAATCACACACCTTGGGCCGCGGCACTTCCCGAACCCTGTGTGAATGCGGAATGCTTTGTGCACCGAGCTACATAGATTAGGTTACCGAATCATTTTCCTCTATCAGTTACTTCAATCAATATCTATACATAACAGCCAACGTTTACTGCTAAAAAAACTTCACGAAATTACTATCCTCGTTCCCTGTTCTACACCTTCTAGCATTCTCGTATGTCAACCTACTTTATACCTAATCAAACACTAGAAAAAGTATCCAAAATAATTATTTTCAAATATAAACATTCCACAGAAAACATCTCTCTCTACATTAAACGCCAGAATACAGAAAATAGATTACAGAGCCAAAACAGAAAGAACACACACACACACAGATGCAGCAAAACTAAGATTTGATAGAAAGAATAATGCAAAGACTCAAACTAATCACATATACAAAAAAAAAAAAGAAGTACAGATTCAATTCGCAACATAACTGAAGAACAGGAAGAACTAGTTTTGACTTACCTTTCAACAAAAGAGATTTCTCAAAAGGAAAGCAAAAAGGGTTAGCCTTTATTAATGAGAATATTGTTTGCTGTAAGTTGGTTTGTGTGCTATTCTTTGCTTGTTTTCTTTTCTGTTTGGAAGAAGTAATCGTTTTTTTTTAATATTTTGCAGAAACGGAAATTGAAAGAGAAAGAAAGAAAGAGAATCTGAGAGTTAAGACTTGGACGACACTCTCGCTCCTTCTGTCTGTTTTATTGCTTGTGTGTATAAAATTTGTTCTAGAATCTACATCTGCTTCACACGTGGCACTAGATCATTCTTGAAATTGGACATTTTTGCAATCTTGGTTAATATTACAAATATACAATTCTTAAATTCTATTATCTCCCTCGGTCCTGTTTTTAAAAGTGGTAAATTATTTTAAAAATAAATTTTTAGCCTGCAAAAACAATTATTTATATTTAATAATTAAAAATATATATATAATTTGTATAATTTATTTATATAATATATATGTGTGTATATATATAAATTTTATACAACTTTTTTTGCTATTATTTGCCACGGTTATAGAGTGTTGTTTTTCCTATTAAAGCTTTGTATAACGTAAATTATGGATTCCAATAATCACATTCCATCGGTTTGTTTTCTAGTTATTTTTTCTTATATTCTCAAAAAGTTGATAGCTTACGCCTTTTGTTTCGAAATAGTTGTCAACACGGATTGGTTAGCCAGCTCAACACGTCCTTATCAGGCTATATTTAGAATTTAATACGTTATCCGATCAATTTGTTCGAATTTTTTCCGATTACGAGCGTCAAATCGACCAATTTCAGCATTTGTGTATAGTTCTTAATGCATTTTTTAAAAAGCAAAATCCAACCCCAACGTCCATTTTTTCACTATCTAAAGAAACAAGACAAGATCATAAAAATTGCTATTCTTTCCGTTCTAATTTATGTGATACTTTTTTAGTCGGTCTAAAAATGAAAAGTATATTTCTATATTCAATAACATTTTAACTTTATAATGTCAATTTTAATCCTCAATAAAATACTTTATAGCCATACAGATATTTATTACTCATTTTCGACTATATATTATAAACGGTTACACTTCATTTCTTAAATTGTGTGCCTAATCATATACCATCATACTAATTAAATAGGAGAGGGAAATTAGAGATGCAGGATGGATTTGTAGCTACACAAATCTGTAAAAGAAAAGGCTCCAACCAATAGCATCCTTTGATTAAAGGGGCAAGTGAACAGATAGCCATTTTCAAGCATTCTATTTAGAGATTAGTCGGTACTTATTTTGCCCTAAAATTTTAAACTTATAAAAATTAACTTCACGACAACTTATAAAAAAAAAATCTGAAAAATTAAAATTCAGGACGCATTAGCTCATTTCTAAAGAGTAGCTCTTTAGAGTGGTTACCTGTATCATTTCCACTTGATTAAACCATGGGCCAGTCCTTCCCCATGATGCCAGCAACATGATTGAAGTTGGGATAAAAAGCTTTTATTTTGGTGAAAATAGCACGGGTTAGTCATTTTTGTGACAAATAATCGAAAAATAGCCAGTGTTTGTAGAATCATCGAAAAATAGCTTCTGTTTTCTTGGTATACAAAAAATTTCAACATAATATGCGGGATTATTGAGCTCATACGTATAAACTTTCAGCATATATGTTGGAACTCAAGCACAAAAAAAAAAATCTAGCATGATATGCGGGATTATGGAGGTATTGCGTATAAACTTCTAAAATATTATGTTCGAACTCCAGCACATTATGCTAGAATATGATATGTCAGAAATTTGAACTCCAACATATTAAGCTGGAATATTTTCGGAATTTTAAGGGTGTTCAGTTCAGATTTTATTTTTACATGAAAAAGTGGCTTAATGTCAATTAATTTTGAAAGTGTGACTATTTGTCAATTACCAGTTATCTGGCTAGTTTTTATTTTGGGGGTTTTTGCATGGTATAAAAACATACTCATATAATTGGTAAAAAATAGCACTAGTTATAGATATTGGCATCAAATAGCCAATAAATGTATATCACAATAATAATATGTATATCACAACTTCTTTCTTCTTCTTCGTCTATATCAACATGTATATTTAAATTTTATATTTATTCTTTCTATATAAATAATATTATTCTTTGTATATCAATAATATAAAATTACATATATAGTTATTGATGCCTTTATATCAATGTATATCACAATAAAAATATTGTATTATTTGTATATCACAGTGTATAGCACATCGGACACGTGTATATCAAAATAGATATCATAAATTTATTTTTCTTCTTTATGCATATCAAAAATTAATTTTCTTTGTCTACCAAAATATTATTTACTCCAATAATTATATTTATTAATTTTATATTTTAAAACTTGCTTAAACATGCTATATCAAAACTTTATTTTTCTTTTTTGATCAATAATTAATAATTATATCAATAATATGTATATCACAACTTTTTTCTTCTTCTTTGTCTATATCAACATGTATATTAAAATTTTATTTTTATTCTTTGTATATAAATAATATTATTCTTGGTGTACCAATAATATAAAATTTATATATAATTATTGCTGCCTTTATATCAATGTATATCACAATAAAAATATTATATTATTTGTATATCACAATGTATAACACATTGGACATGTGTATACCAAAATAGATATCATAAATTTATTTTTCTTCTTATGCATATAAAAAATTAATTTTTTTTGTATACCAATACTATTTACTCCCACAATTATATTTTTATTATTTTTATATTTTAAAACTTTCTTTAAACATGCTATATTAAAAATTTATTTTTCTTTTTTGATCAATAATTAATAATTATATTATCTGTATATCACAATGTATAGCATAACAATAATGAGTATATACTAAAAATTTATGAAAATTTTATTTTCTTTCTTTGTATAATACATACCAGATTGAAAATTCAAGTTTAAGATGACTCCATATATGTATTCCCTATTGTAACCTATATATATCTCTATGTACATTAGTGATATCTTATGTATATTATGTGTATCTATGTATATCCATAAAATTGTGTTATATATGTGATATACAATGTGATATACACGGACGAAAATTGTATTGTATACAAGATATACAAAGTAATATACACAAACATCCTAAAAACTTTGTGTGTGATATACATTATATACAATGTGATATACACATGTCGCAGTTGGATTTTTAGGTCTGATTTTTTACCTGAAACCAGTCTAAATCACTACTCATCTTGCTCAAATTTTATATATAACTTATTTTAGGTTTTTGCAATCAATTTTAATCATACCCACTCATTCAATCCAAAAAAAAAAAGGAAGAGAGACGAAAACAAAGTTGAAAGATATTTTTTCTCTCTTAGTTTTTGCTAATCTTGCTCAAATTTTGTATAAAGGCCTCGTTTAAGTATTTTCAGCCAATTTCAATCACATCCACTCATTCAATCCGACAAAAAAAAGAGAAGAAAATTAAAGTTGATTTTTTTTTCTCTCTTAGTTTTGCTTCTGATTTTCTCTTATGTGAGATCAACCTTATGTGATGACCTGGCCAATCGTCTCATGAGTTACTGCTCTGTTTCACTCATTACTGCTTCTTTATGCTTTGTTATCCGTGTTTTGTGATATCGGGTTGGTTGGATCGAATCCACAATAATTTTGGTGAAGTTTGAGACACTTAGTCTCTTTTGAGGAAGTTTAAGTTAGAAAAGTCAACCGAATATTGATTTATATGTTAGAGGGCTCAGACATGAGTTCAGATGGTTCAGTTAGCTTCGGGAGGTGATTTATGACTTAGGAGTGTGATCGGAATGGGTTTTGGAGGTTTAGAGTAGATTTAGGCTTGAATTGGCAAAGTTGATATTTTGGCGATTTCCGGTTGGTAGGCGAGATTTGATATAGGGGTCGGAATAGTATTTCGAGAGTTGCAATAGCTTTTTCATGTCATTTGGGATGTGTGTGCAAAATTTCATGTCATTCGGACGTGGTTTGGTTGGGTTTTTTTTATCAAAAGCAGAATTTGAAAGATTTTAGAAACTTGGGCTTGAACCCGATGTGTTATGGTTGACTTGATGTTGTTTGAGGTATTTTGATGATTGAAACAAGTTTGAATAAGTTATTAGGATGTGTTTGTGCCTTTCGTTGAGGTCCCGGGGGCCTCGGGCGAGTTTCAAGGGGCTGAACGGATCATTTTGGAGTTCAGAAAATTGCACAAGTTGCAGGTTCAGTTGTTGCAGGTTTTTACTCTTCGCGTTCGCGAGTGGACCATCGCGTTCGCGAAGTGTCAGAGGAAGTCAGTGGAATTTTGGCTGTCGCGTTCGCAAGAAGGGCTTCGCGTTCGCGGAGGGCTGGGAAGTGATGCATCGCGTTTGCGAGAAGGGCTTCATGATCCCGTAGAGGAATTGGGTCAGCTGGGTTTGAGGTCAAGTTGTTCATCACGTTCGCGGGAGAGGGAGTGCGTTCGCGAAGAGTAAGTCTGAGGAACCATCGCGTTCGCAATGGTCATGTCGCATTCGCGTAAGAGGAAAGTTGGTCAAAGTAAATTTGTGCTTCGAGAACGCGAGGGTTTGACCGCGTTCGCGAAGAAGGAAATAAGGCCTGGGCAGAATGTTTTAAGGGTCGTTTTGTCCGCGAGGGTGAGGTTTATTTCTTTCATTGTTGGTCGTTTTTGGAGCTTTTTGAAGGATATTGAAGAGGGATTCAAGGATAATCACTTTGAGGTAATATTCTTGGACTTAAAACTCAATTATTATGTGAATTTCACCTAGTAAACCATGAAAATTAAGCCAAAAGGTGAAGAACTAGGGCTTGGAAATTTAGACTTTTGATTGGGAATTTGAAGGACCATTTGGGGTCGGATTTGAGAATTTTTGATATGTATGAACTCGTGGGAAGATAAAGAATCTATTGGTGTAAAAATTTCTAAATTTCGAGACGTGAGGCCGAGGATTGGGTTTTCGTAATTTCGGGATTTGTGCCCTTTATTGATTGTTTACGCTTGGGTTTTGTTCCTTTAGCCTATTTTCACGTCCTCGTTCTGATTTTGGATAGATTCGATGCGCGTTGAGGCCGATTCGAGGGGAAAAGGCGTCGCCAGCTAGAGATTTAGCCGGTTCGAGGTGAGTAATTATTGTAAATGATGTTCTGAGGCTTTGAAACCCCGGATTACACATCGTAGTGCTATATTGAGGTGAGGCATACGTTTAATGACGAGCGTATGGTCGTGCACTATTGGGGATTGTGACTTGGTCAGTCCCGATTGATAATTTTATCGTGTATTTGACTGAAAACTACTTGATATCATCATTATTTGGGCTAAATGTCATATTTGGGCTTTGTGCCAACTATTTGAACCCTTCGGGGATTTTTATTAATATTTTGTCACTGTTTTGACTTTATACTTGAACTCAATCATGCTATTTTCCACTGTTTTCATACTCATCCATGTTTACCCTGTTTTAATACTTAAATAATATTTTTAAATGATGTTTGGGCTGAGAAACATTGTTTTGCTATTGCCCGAGTGGCTTGTGAGGAATTTTTACTGAGTAAGGCCGATGGGCTATGTTGTGAGGAAACACTAATACTGATTTGAGGCTGAGGGACTGAGATATGTACGCCACGAGGTGGCTTGATTGATATGAGGCTGAGGGCCTATTTTTGATGCCACAAGATGGCTTTTTATTGCGCTTGGGCCGCAATGGGCCCCTCTAGGAGTCTGCACACCACCAGTGAGCGCGGGTACCCATTGTGATGTGAGATTGAGCCCAAGGGGCTGGTATTGTTTCTGAGATGTTTGCCCAAGAGGAGGATTTGTTGATACTGTGCCCGAGGGGCGGACTTCTATTTGTTTACTTTACCTTAACTGTCTGTCAATTACACATTTTTTTTGTTGAGAAAGGATTTTACTTAACTTTTCACTGATTTAATGCTTTTAAATGGTTTTACTGCTTCATTATAGAATGCCTTGTACCTTACGTGTTTTCTTACTTTCAGTCATTATTTGCATTTGTTACTCACTGAGTTGGAGTACTCACTTTACTCCATGCAATTCATTCCAGCTTCAGGAGGATCTTTAGGAGTCTTTAGGTAGCTGTTGGCATTCGCAACTCGGAGTTTCTCCCTATCTCTTTCCTTTTATATTCTTAGTTTAGTACTAAACTCTGTAGTTGCATTTGAGTATTCAGTGTTGTTAGATGTTCGTGACTTGTAACACCCCGTTAGGGTTGTCTTGGGTTGTACTTCCGCACTTTATTGATAATATCCGCTACTTAGTATTATTAAATCATGTTTTAGACTGCTTTATATTGTTTAACTGTTTAAAAAGTGAATTGGGTTTAATTGGCTGACCTTATCTTCACGAGAGGCGCCATCACGATCGGGTTCGGGTTTAGGGTCGTGACACCTTACGTTTTCATCTTACTGATTTTTTTTCTTCATAATTTGCAATAATTTTTGCTAAACTATGAGAGCAAAAGAGAAGAGATAGAAGAAGAAATACAAGGAGAGAAAGGGGAGGGAAGCCAAAATAAGCGTGTAGTTTTTTTTAGAGAGAATATAAAAGAGAGTAGTTTTTTTAAGATTTGTGTGACGACCTGCCACGTCATCATGCCACATAGGCACCATTTGGCATATATTAATTCCATGTGGAAGCTTACATAAAAAGAAAGCTAGCATTTATGAGAAGATTCTAGAGAAGTATGGACATTTCCTTAGGAAGAACCTAGACCTTTATGGATTTGCTAGGAAAGTCCTTGGAATCTTCTAGGCTTGTAGAGAATTCTAGAGAAAGCCCTTATCTTGTAAATATCAAGGACTCGTGTAATAATTAATATTTACACATTAGCCCCTAGGAGACTAGTATATAAAAGGGGTCATTTATTTGTAATTCATCAAGCAAAACAATTCAAGTTCTCTCTAATACAAAGATTCATTTAACAATTCTCTTGTGTTCTTTCTTCCATTCTCTTAGCGATCTTGAGTGTAGTAAGGCTGACTTGGCATAGCAAGAACATGAACAAGTTGCGCAAGATAGTGAGCGAGTTGTCAAGTGTCGCACGTGTACTTAGTTAATAACTAAGGACGTGACAACGTGGTATCAGAGCGAAGGTTTCAACTAAGGGAATGACGAACGACGGAGAAATTAATGCTGCCAACACCCAAGCTAATGTCATCCAGGATGCTGCTGGCAAGAGCGGCCATGGCAAAAGGAGAAATGCCACCAACAAGAGACAGGAGGTGCCACCTGAGGTTGTGTCAAACGAAGGGATTACATCCCAAGAGCCATCTGCCACCGAGGCGAGCGAGGATGAAGTGGAGGTCCTGCCCATGGACTTCTCGCTCGGTAAAGAGTGGGTGATGAAGATGAACGCGGGGATGGACGCCGTGGAGATCTTTGGCCAACGCTTGGGGAAGGTGGAAGGCACCCTTAGCGTTCTTGAGGGGCACACTCTTGAAGAGATTGAGAGTATCCGAAATAACTTGGAGGGACGTACATATACCGAGATGGAACTAAGGCAAATCATCACTGCCTTAGAGTGCAGACTCATGGAGGCTTTGAGTACTATCGA
>MU772468.1:175822-190393 GCA_026770625.1 Nicotiana glauca
TGGAAAATGCGACATCTGGGTTCGCATTTGCGAACTCAGGTCTGGACGCCTAGTTTCGCATTTGCAAAAATTCCATCGCATTTGCGATCAGAGGCCTCTCGCATTTGCGAGCAAGGGAGTTGCATTTGCGACTATAGCCAGCTTTCCCATACTTCGCAATTGCGAATAAATGCTTGCATTTGCGAGCTCGCAATTGCGAAACTTCCCTTCGCATTTGCGAAAACCAACAGAAGCCTACATACTACATTTAAAAAAAATGAGAAATGCAATCCGATGCCTATCCAAAACTCTCCCGAGCCCTCGGGACTCCAAACCAATTATGTACATAACCTCAAAAACATCCTACGGGCTTACTCGCACGATCAAATCGCCAAATAACATCATATACATCGGATTAAGCCTCATAATCCATATTTTCTTTCAAATTTCATAAACTTTCAAATTTTTTAACTTATGGTCCGATACACGTCAAACGACGTCCGTTTTCAACCAAACTTTACAGATAGCGCTTAAACAACATATACGACCTGTACCGGACATCGAAACCAAAATACGAGCCCGATACCATCACTTTTTGATCAAATTTCATTTTTATTTTCCTTAAACATTTTCAGAAAACAATTTCATAGAAAAATTCTTTTACTCGGGTTCTAGACCTCGGAATTCGACTCCGGGCACATGTTCGAGTCCCATATTTTTCTACGGACCGTTCGGGACCGTCCAATCTAGGGTCCGGGTCCGTTTACCCAAAATGTTGACCAAAGTCAACTTTAATCATATTAATATCAAAATTCATTATTTTTCNACACAGAGTGTAGCATCGGCACAACCGACCCCATGTGCTGGTAAGTTCCTGGCCTAACCCCGGCGAAGTAGTGACGAGGCTTGACACGACATACCAAAAACAACATGTGCAGATATATATATATATACGAAGGCAACGTAATTAACAAGAGAAATATCAAATAAAACTGGGAAGGGGCATGCTCGGGGAAAACAGTGAAAACAGATCAACAGATATAACAATGAAGCTAAATCAATGCTATGACTCATATAAGTGGTCGGCGTGCCACACGATCCCATAGTATATATTTATAAGTGGTCAGCGCGCCACACGATCCCATTCCATAATTCATAAGTGGACGGCGTGTCACACGATCCCATTTCATAATTCATAAGTGGACAGCGTGCCACACGATCCCATTTCATAATTCATAAGTGGAAGGCGTGCCACACGATCCCATTTCATAATTCATAAGTGGACGNAGACTGCGCACGCAAGTTAAGGCAAGTAAAAGTGAGGTTTTCAAGGCCTCGGAAGCACGGAACGAATGAGGAAACGGGTGATGATCCTTTGGGTCGTCACACAAACATAGATTCTCTTGAGAAGCATGTCAATGCTGGCGTGACCAAGGCAACCAACAATTTTATGGTGACGAGAGAGGCCAAGATCGAGGTTCCCAACCCACCGATGTTCAAAGTTGTTCGTGATGCACAAGAAGTGGTAAACTTCCTTTGGCACTTGGAGAACTACTTCAGGCACTGCAAAGTGAGGGATGATGAGGCCAAGATCAATACTGCGGTATTGTACCTCTCCGAGACTGCCATGCTTTGGTGGAGAAAGAAGATGGCCGATGTGGATAAAGGTCTATGTACTATTAGCACATGGGATCAGTTCAAAGCCGAGTTCAAGCGACGGTTCTTTCCAAACAATGTCTTGTACGAGGCAAGGCGCAAGCCTTGGGAATTGAAGCAAACAAGGAGCATGCGTAACTATGTCAAGGAGTTCACTACCCTTATCCTTCAAATCCCCAACCTGATCAATGATGACTTGTTGTTCCACTTCATGGATGGGTTGCAAAATTGGGCTAAACAGGAGTTGCAACGCCGACAAGTCACTGATATAGACCAAGCCATAGTGGAGGCTGAATCATTGATGGATTTCAGGCATGACAAGCACGACAAAGGCAATGGAAATGAGTCAAAGGTTAACAATGTCAAAGGTAGGGGAGATCGTGGCAAAGGTAAGGAGATACATCAACAATACTCCAAGACTCAAGANTTCCCGGTAAGGGAGCAACAACAATAATAGACTACGCGTCCTGGCAAAGGAATAATCACAACACTTCTTCTTTTAATCACTTCTTTCTCAATTATCAATTTCTATTTCGAGCCAACGCTCCAATAATATACCAATCACAATTTTTACTCAACCATTCACATTATATGAAACTTATTGATTAAACAAGGAAGATGTATCACAAAATTCGAGTCAAACACAATTAAGACTCACAGTCATGCTAGACTCCGGTGCATAGATAACCGTCAATATGCCTATACACCGTACTCCAAATTTAGCAATTAGCAAATAATATCCTAGTCCTATTCCCTCATGCCAAAGTTAGAACAAACACTTACCTTAAATGCTCCAAAAATCCACTCAAGCCTCTAGTATAGATTTACCCCTCGAATTCACCACAAACCGCTCGATTCTAGTCACAAATTACTTGAATGTATCAACAAATGCTAATTGAATCAAATTGAATGCATGAAAATGAATTTCCCAAAGTTTTACTCAAANGGCTGAATCATTGATGGATTTCAGGCATGACAAGCACGACAAAGGCAATGGAAATGAGTCAAAGGTTAACAATGTCAAAGGTAGGGGAGATCGTGGCAAAGGTAAGGAGATACATCAACAATACTCCAAGACTCAAGATTCCAAAAAGTCAAGTGGTCTTCAGGGCTACGTCGAGAAAAAGGCACATGCCGAGAAGAAGGGATGCTACATATGTAGAGGGACGTATGGCTTCAGGAATTGTCCCGACCTAAAGAGCCTCAGCGCCATAGCCCGTGAACGAAAGGAGCAGCCACAAGGAGAGAGTTCGGGAACCGTGCAGTTGGGTATGATCAAATTATGTGGTGCTGTCACAAAGCAAGCTATCCAACCTACCGAGAATGGAAATCAGTACGTGGATCTCACCATCAACAACAAGCCCGCTCGTGCAATGGTGGATACCGGAGCAACTCATAATTTTGTGATTGAGGCTGCCGCAAAGAGACTAGAATTGAAGCTTGCTCCAACCAACTCTCGCGTCAAGACCGTGAATGCCGAGGTACAAAATGCTCATGGGGTAGCTAATGGAGTAGGTATCAAATTGGGAGCTTGGGAACGTATGACAAACTTTACCGTAACTACTATGAATATCTTTTACATCATAATGGGGCAAGAGTTCTTTAGACATTATCATACTTTGATCGACACCTACCTCCAACGTCTCTTGGTTATGGAGCGAGAAGGAGCTTGTATGGTACCTACAATGACTATGCCACACGGACAAACCCAATCACAAATCTCAGCTATGCAGGTTAACAAAGGGATCAAGAAGGGGAAGCCAATGTTCGTGGCAACCATTGTAAGTCTAGAGGAAGACAAGAGTTTTCAAGAGACATTGCAGAGAAGTTGCTCGAGGAAAACAAAGATGTCATGCCCGAGAAGTTGCCTAAGCACTTACCGCCTAGGTGAGAGGTGGATCACAAGATTGAGTTGGAGCCAGGGGATAAGCCACCTGCATTTGCCCCATATCGTATGGCACCGCCCGAGCTAGAGGAGCTCAAGAAACAATTGAAAGAGTTGCTGGATGTTGGTCACATTCGCCCATCAAAGGCACCTTTTGGCGCATCAGTATTGTTCCAGAATAAGAAGGACAGATCGTTGCGCTTGTGCATAGACTACCGAGCACTTAATAAGGTTATAGTGAAGAATAAATACCCGATCCCGCTCATTACTGACTTGTTTGATAGACTTGGGCAAGCCAAGTACTTTACCAAGGTGGATCTTCGAAAGGGCTACTACCAAGATCGCATTGCTGAAGGAGATGAGCCAAAAACAGCATGTGTGATGAGATATGGAGCCTTTGAGTGGTTGGTGATTCCCTTCGGCCTAACAAATGCATCGGCCACATTTTCCACCCTTATGAACAAGATTTTTCATCCCTACCTTGATCACTTCGTGGTAGTCTACCTAGATGACATAGTCATCTTCAGCAACACCTTGGAAGAACACATGGAACATTTAAGGAAAGTTTTCCAAGTCTTGCGGGAGAACGAGCTATACATTAAGAGGGAGAAGTGCGAGTTTGCACAATCAAAGGTGCACTTCTTAGGCCATGTCATTAGCAATGGCGAGCTACGCATGGACGAGGCTAAGGTACGTGCTATCCAGGAGTGGGAGGCACCTACAAAGGTAACAGAGTTGAGATCCTTCCTTGGCCTTGGTAACTACTATCGTTGATTCATCAGTGGCTACTCAGCAAAGGCTACACCATTGACTGAGCTGCTGAAGAAGAACAAGACATGGGTCTGGACAGAGCATTATCAAAAGGCGTTTGAACACCTTAAGGCAACTGTAATAGAGGAGCCATTCTTGGTATTACCCGACTTTGCCAAGACATTTGAGGTGCACACAGATGCCTCAGACTTCTCCATTGGGGGTGTCCTGATGCAGGATAAACATCCCATAGCGTTTGAGAGCCGCAAGTTAAATGAGACGGAGCGACGTTTCACTGTGCAAGAGAAGGAAATGACTGCCATTGTGCATTGCCTTCGTACATGGCGACATTATCTGCTCGGATCGAGGTTCATGGTCAAGACCGACAATGTGGCTACTAGCTACTTTCAGACGCAGAAGAAGCTCATACCAAAACAGGCTAGGTGGCAAGACTTCTTGGCCGAGTGTGATTATGTGCTAGAGTACAATCCGGGCAAAGGTAATGTTGTAACTGATGCCTTGAGCCGGAAAGCCGAACTTGCTGCCATCACTTCAGCAACTTGGGACATTCGTGAGGCTATAAAAGAAGGCATTGAACATGATCCGGCAGCCAAACAACTTATAGAGTTAGCCAATCAAGGCAAGACGAGACATTTTTGGGTAAAAGACGGCCTATTGCTTACCATGGGTCAGCAGGTATACGTGCCTAAGTTTGGAGACATTAGACGGCGGATCATAAGGAAGAGTCATGATACAATGTGGGCTGGTCATCCAGGCCAACATCGCACCAGGGCCTTGGTTGAGTCAGTATACTATTGGCCACGCATGCAAGATGATATAGAATGTTATGTGCAAACTTGTCTCGTATGTCAGCAGGAATGGTTGAGCAACAACAGCCCGGTGGACTTTTGGAGCCACTACCTGTTGCAGAGCGTCCATGGGAGAGCGTGACTATGGACTTTATCACTTGCCTACCAAAGTCCGACGGTTATGGTACTATTATGGTGGTCGTGGATAGATTTTCCAAATATGCCACCTTCATGCCCGCCTCACCAGGCTGCACAGCCAAGGAAGCCGCCAAGCTATTCTTTAAGAACGTGGTGAAGTATTGGGGCTTACCAAGGCATATAATCAGTGATCGAGACCCCCGCTTTACTGGAAACTTTTGGAGAGAGTTGTTCGACATCCTTGGCACGGAGCTGCACTTTTCTACTAGTTTCCACCCACAGACGGATGGACAAACGGAACGAGTCAATGCCTTACTAGAATGCTACTTGAGGCATTATGTAAGCGCGCATCAGAAAGATTGGGCAAGGCTCCTAGACATCGCCCAATTCTCTTATAACTTGCAGCGCAGCGAGTCCACGGGGCGGACACCATTTGAGCTAGCCACAGGCCAACAACCACAAACTCCACATTCATTACCAGCTGCATTCGAGGGAAAGAGTTTGGGGGCTTATCATATGGCCAAAGGATGGGAGGAGCAGCTTGACACTGCTAAGTCCTACTTGGATAAGGCAGCTAAGAAGATGAAGAAGTTTGCGGATCGTAAACAGCATCCCACGGACTATAGAGTTAGGGACATGGTCATGGTGTAGTTTAACCCAAGACAATTCAAGGCACTACATGGCATGCATCAGAATTTGATTCGCAAGTATGAAGGGCCATTTAATATCGTCGCCAAGGTAGGCAAGATCTCATACAAGCTTGACATGCCATCGTATCTTAACATCTACCCTATCTTCTATGCCAGCATGCTTAAGCCATATCATGAAGATAAGGATGATCCGAGTAGGGGCCAATCAAGTCGAGCGCCAATGACTATCACCGCCTCGCATAATCGGGAGATCGAGGCTATTATGGATTA
Organism: Nicotiana glauca; assembly: GCA_026770625.1. Lineage (NCBI taxonomy): Eukaryota > Viridiplantae > Streptophyta > Magnoliopsida > Solanales > Solanaceae > Nicotiana > Nicotiana glauca. The sequence goes on from MU772468.1 coordinate 181,960, forward strand.
CCAAGCCAGGCGAAAACAAGGGCAAAAAGCCACTGCGATGTTCCTCGTCTATTGGAAAGGGCAATCACCGGAGGAGGCCACGTGGGAACGATATGAGGACTTGTGGCAATTCAAAGATAAGATCCGAGAGTTTATGCAGCACCATTGCGCCGCGGTCGTCACACTATTAGGTGGGGGAGAGCGTGATGACCTGCCACATCATCATGCCACATAGGCGCCATTTGGCATATATTAATGCCATGTGAAAGCTTACATAAGAAGAAGGCTAGCATTTGTGAGAAGATTCTAGAGAAGTATGGACATTTCTTTAGGGAGAACCTAGATCTTTATGGATTTGCTAGGAAAGTCCTTGGAATCTTCTAGGCTTGTAGAGAATTCTAGAGAAAGCCCTTATCTTGTAAATATCAAGGACTTGTGTAATAATTAATATTTACACACTAGCCCCTAGGAGACTAGTATATAAAGGGGGCCATTCATTTGTAATTCATCAAGCAAAACAATTCAAGTTCTCTCTAATACAAAGCTTCATTTAACAATTCTCTTGTGTTCTTTCTTCCATTCTCTTAGCGATCTTGAGTGTAGTAAGGCTGACTTGGCATAGCAAGAACGTGAGCAAGTTGCGCAAGATCGTGAGCGAGTTGTCAAGTGCCGCACGTGTACTTAGTTAATAACTAAGGACGTGACATTTGGCTATATAATTCCAATTGTTTGGGGCTATCTTTGCCAAATCTATGTAAGGCTAAAAATTGCCAATTTCTATTATGTATTGTTATATAGGATGCCAATTTTTCTTTTATTTTTGCCCTTAATTTTGACTAGGAAAAATTTGAGCCCATCCCACCCAACTATCTAGTTGGGTTGGGCTTATTTTACGGGCCTATCCCATTCTGACAGGTTTAGGTCCGCCAACTTACTTTCAATTTTAGCCGGTGTAAAGATAGCTTCCTCTCTCAAGTGGCAAGGCCATTAATATCAAGAGGTAACATTAATACAAAAAATAAAAAATATAAAAAAAATGCTTTTTCTTATTTTATTTGATCTGGCTACTTAGTATCCTTTTTGGCATATTGAAATTATTATTTTAATACTTAGTTAGTAAAACCAGATTTAGTTGTTACTATAAGAATTACCCAATTCAACACCTTAGGCAATGGCAGCTCGAGCAACGAAGTTCAAACAAATAGACAAAATGTTGCAACCACGACCTAACGAGGTATTACTATCCAATTAATTTATTATATAGTCAATTTTTTTTATAACAACATTGTTTGTTCTGACATTTTTGGTTGTTAACGAAATAATGTTATAGAGAACGTATAATAGAAGATACCATAAAAATCGATTCCACAATAAACTAGGCCATTGTAGTAAAATGATGTTATAAAGAATGAACGTTATAGAGAGATTTGAGTACAGTATAAATGTCTTATTTTGCGTTGATTAGACTTCTTTTAATTGTGTTAATATATTTGGTGGCCGGAGGTGAAATGAAAAGAGACGATAGTTTTTTTTTTCTAACAAATGAGCAAATAATACTAAAATTCATCTTTACACAAATAGTCGGTCATATTTATTGTTTATTTCTTTCTAGCGATTTTCATAGATTATAATTTAATAATACATAATTATACACATATAACACATAAATTATGTATATATTATATTTTCACCGGCTAGTTTTAGTTTAAGTGGTTGGGCATGCAGCTATCTGTGCCAATTCTTCTATTTTTCTAAGGTGAATCTTAGACAGAGGCGGATGCAAGGCAGGTACCAGGTTCAATTGAACTCAGTACTTTTGGCTCGAAGCATAAAATTATGTATAAAAAGTTATTAATATTGCAATATATAGCAATATAAACCCATAATTTTAAAAATAAAATGAATTCAATGCTAAAAACTTCACATATTGAACCCATAAAACTTAAATTCTAGATCTTCCTCTGAATTGTTAAAATGCACATCTTGAACCAACATAGCAAAATTATGGATATTCTTTTAGCTGCTACTTAAAATGGTACTTTATTTACCTAGAGGAGTTGAAAATTAATCAATATGGCATCTTGTTTACACTTTAAATGTTATTTCCTTCGGTTCAAAATAAGTAATTTTTTGATTTTTTTCTTGTGGTCTAAAATATGTGATTTTTTCAGATTTCAAGAATGAATTAATTATTATTTTCCTACATTGCCTTTGAAGTAATTAATATTTGAGTATATGTTAGGAGTGTTTATGTAAAGATATAGTAAATGTTAATATGGTCAATTTCATTGCTAATTAATATTAAAAGGTGAATTTCTTAATATGTGTGAAAATAACTAAAAATTCAATTATTTTGGACCGGAGGGAATACATACTATTAGCAATAAATGAACCAAATAGCAATAAATAAAGGCAATAAGTTAGTACTCCCTCCGGTCCAAAATAAGTGATCTTTTTGGATGTTTTCACCCAAATTAAGAAATCCACCTTTTAGTATTAATTAGTAATAGAATTGACCATATTAACCTTTATTATCTCACATAAACACTCCTATCACATATTCCAACACTATTTACTCCAAGGACAATGTAGGAAAAAAGTAATTAATTCACTCTTGAAATTTAGAAAAATTACTTATTTTGGATCACAAGAAAAAGATTAAAAAATCACCTATTTTGGACCGGATTAGTAGAAACAAGAAACGGACCGTTGCGTTGAAAAATGAGAACATCTGCCTTAGTTTACGGTAAATCACACTGTCAGGACTCAAGTGCTGTTCACGTCGAGAAGATATTTTCTTCTTATTATACTTTACTAGATGAGCCTTGCCCGTGCAAAGCACGTGCCCAATAATTTCTGTTAGCCTGTAGTTGCATCCACCGAGGACATATATTAAATTCTAAACCTAAACAACAATTAATGTTTCAGAATAACCATAATACCACACACACATAAGCACAGTTCTAATTTTTATAGAGTATAACTTAGAAGACTACATAATACATTCGAGTATATAATACAATTTCAGAACAATGAATTTTGCTCCCATCTTCAAATCACATTCCGTAAGATAACCGTACAAATGACATTCCTGTCGATTTGTTCATATGCACCTTCTCCAAAAGAGTTCCATTTTTAAATTACTCCAACAAAATTAGGATCGAGACATGCGCGATGTGTTAAATTTTAACACATCTACCTAAGATGTATAAATGAGACGTGTAAATAACAATAAATCCTTAAAAAGAAAATCTAGTAATATACAGGCATAGAAGTGAAGCACATTCCCATCTCTAAATAGCCAATTTAACATATAGAAACAACAGAAGCAATTTCATAACATGTGAATTCAACAAAGAAAAATTTTCTCCATTTTATAAAACTATTCCTTGCATGCTTGTTCCCACACTATCTCGGAGAAGCTACATCCTGAAATCAATCTACAATAATTTAAGGATGATACATATCATATCAAAAGTGAAAACTTAGAGAAAAACCTGCTGGAGTTGATCCAAAAACCCACCGACCATGAGTCCCAGATTTCTGACATGGCTAAAAGTTATTACCTGTAGATATGAATCGAGTTAAAAGGTTAGTGGGTTTGTTCTACCTAGGTAAATGATGTGAAGGACCATTAGTAGTAAGAGTAGATGTGATCTGAAAATTAGATAGTGGGGGTGTGATTGCTACCAAAATATAATGGGGCTTATACGTGATCTTTTTCGGATAGTGTAAGGGTGATTTTGGCCCTTTTACGAAATGATAATAATACAGGAATAACCAGGTTCTTCACCCAATAGCTTATGAGCTATAACCAGATAAAAATATTTGGGTATAATTATTATTCTCTCCACTGTAACACCAAATCTCTAATGTACTACCAAGAGTACTTTCTAGATATTTCACTTCCATGCTGCTCAGGAAAAACCTTCAGGTTAATTGGAATAAAAAGACCAATACGTTAAAGATGATCTCAAGCATAAAAACGTTCAGAAAGAATGCTGGACTTGAGGAGCATACATTTCAAGAGATACATGTCACAAAAAAATATGGTACTTAATTTAGTAGTTACTTCACATAAATGAACAAGCAGTAACATTAATAACCAAATAGATAGCTAAGAACTACAAATCAACCCTTATAAGTCCTACTACAAAATTTGTCATAGGCCATCTAACGATGGGGGAGGCTTTATTCGGGAAGCTTTAAGAACAAATTTGTAAAAGATGTATTATTATAATAAAATTATGGTGGCAATATGGTGAGCTTCATATTGAAATTGGGGATAATGCTGCTTAGCGTACCTACTTGTTGATATTAAGAAAAAGCTGAAGTAGAGTAGCAGGTGGCTGCTTATAAATTTGGTGACTTGGTATATATCTGAGCTCTAATGAAGAAGAAACTTATGTGGTTAGTCAATGACGCTTTATCAATTATCATTCCATGCATAAAAAGGAAGCATTCTTACTATATCGATATTAACTCAATAGTATAAGTTCTTTGCTAGAAGAGGAGTCTCTTTCACTGAAGTAGGTTCATAGCTCATGAAATCCCTAATAGGTTCTCCAAGTTTATAAATATTTTAACTTGATGGGTCGATACAGATCACTAAGAAGACATTTTCTAGCATGGTGCATATCTTAAGAGTTTACAAGCAAATGATATTTATCATAGCCCGAGACCAGACAATTGTAATATGCAAAAGTACTTTTTTCTATCAAAGAGGCCCACTCAAGAGATTGGTACTATTTTTCACTTAAAGTTAGAAGATCCACTAAAATATGAATCTATATTTGAAAGAAAGAAATTTTTATGTTTACTTGCTATTGCTAACATGATCTGAATAAGCTTGGTATATATGCATCATTGATAAACCTTGTAAAGTTCAGAACTTTATTTTTTCGTCAAGCGATCTTCTCAGCGGGTAACTGAAAGTAAGATTCTATTATTTTTCTAGAATTATTTATTCAAGAATTAAATATCGATATATTTTTATCTATCATAAAAGATTACAACAACAAAAACTACTCCTCAATTACAAAGAAGAAATAAAAAAATATTTGAATAAGATTTACTGTATGAAAGTAGAAGCATACTTTTTTGTAGTGCCGGACCAAAAACTTAACATGCCAATTAATAGCATATTATACCTAAAACAAAATAAGGCCACAATCTAAAGAAAATAAGTAGATTATGTCACATATTCACAATACTTCTTTAAAATCTGAACATAGTTCAATAAAAAGATCCTATTTATGAGGACAAAAAAAAATCTTCCGCTCAAATTTAAAAGCAAAATAGCGAAATAGCAGAAGAGGGACAAAAACCAAAACAGATCTAGCAAAGGTAGACCAAAAAGTAGAAAGATCGTGTAACGACCCGACTCGTCGTTACGGGAGTTACCCCCCGTTTTCCCTGTTTTATGCTTCTATATGTTTCATTATATGCATTTGGAGAATTTGAAGTAATTCGGATAAAGTCTGATTAGTAATGAGGTAATTGGTCTCTTATTGAGAAGGTTAATTTGGAAAAGTCAACTGAATGTTGACTTATGAGTTAGAAGGCTCAGAATGAATTTATGATAATTTGACTAGTTTCGGGGGATGATTTATGACTTAGAAAAACAATCGGAATTGAATTCGGAGGTCCGGTGTAGAAATAGGCTTGAATTGGCTAAGGTTGGATTTTGGCGACTTCCGGATGGTAGGTGAGATTTTGATCCGAGGGTTGAAATAGAATTCCGAGAGTTGCAGTAGCTCCGTTAGGTAATTTTGGATATGCGTACAAAGTTTCAGATCATTCGGAGGTGTTTAGGTCGAGTTTTAGATCAAATGCAAGTTTCGGAAGTTTTAGTTTAACTTAGGCTTGAATCCGTGGTAATTCGATAATTTTGATGTTTATGATGGTGTTTTTATGTTACGAGCAAGTTTGAATGAAGTAATAGAACATATCTGTGCATTTGGTTGAGGTCCAGAGGGCCTCGGGTTGATTTCGGATGGCTAACGGGAGCTTTCGAGTTGGAGAAATGCAGCAGAAAATTGAAGAGAACTTTTGTTCTATGCAATCGCATAGAAGGTTTTGGAAGGGTCACAGATTTGCTCTATGCGATCGCGTAAAGAGTCCTGCGATCGCATAAGTGTGGGAATTTGGTCATTGCGTTCGCATTCAAGGGGTTGCGATCGCGAAGTGCAATTTGGGCCTGGGGTCCTTGGCAACATTTATTCTATGCGAACGCGGAGGCATTGGTGCGATCGCAATGAAGGATTTTGGAAGGCAGCATTTTTGGTCTATGCGATCGCAAGGGTACTGATGCAATCGCATAGAAGGAGACGTCTGGGCAGAACAGTTAAGGGTTAAATTTCACTCGCGACCCTCATAAAATTTCCACCATTTTTACTCCGCCAAGAGAGGTTTTTGAGCGATTTGAAGAGGATTTTAACGGGTATTGCTTGTAGGTAAGTCTCTTAACTAGAAAACATCATTTTAATGAAGAATCAACCCTCAAATTCATGAAATTGGGTAGAAATTATGAAGAACTAGGGCTTTGTTCTTGAAAACGAAATTTTAGGATTTGAAAGGCCATTTGAGCTCCGTTTTCGATAAACATTATATGTACGGACTCGTGGCGAGACGAGGAATCTGTTCGTATGATTTTCGAAATTTTTCGAGAAGTGGGCCCAGGGCTCGGGTTTTACCAACTTCGTGAATTTTAATACTTTTTGAGTATTTTTGATTGGGTTATGTTTTTTTAACCCATATTTATGTATACGTTGTGATTTTGACTAGATTCGACGCGCGAAGAGGTCGATACGAAAGGAAAAGGCATTGCGGACCATTCTACGGCTGGTTAAAGGTGAGTAGTTGGTGTATATGATGGCCTGAGGGTTTAAAACCCCGGCTTATCACATTGTGACGCTATTTAGGGCGTGACTCGCACCCCATGGCAGGTGCGGGATTGATTATGACTGGGGATTGTGACTTGGTCCATCCCGATCAAGAATGTTTCTATATTAGCAATTGATACGCACCTTATGTTGAGTATATCTGAGCTTATTGCCATGTTTGGGGCCTTGTGCCGATCTGTAGCATCCTCAGAGGATGATTATTATTGTGATAGCATGATTTGTATAATTATTGATCTCAGTCCTGTGTTAAATCACCGTTATGAAACGCTAAGTCACTTTTCCTGAAGTAAATAACTAAAGTATATTCTTATTAATGAATTGGAAATTGGGAAAGTAAATTGAAACTGTTATGTAACTCATATGCATATTGTGGACTGAGTATGGATCGGGTTGCACGCCGCAGCGAATGTTATGATTATATTGCACTTGGGCTGAAGGAGCTCCTCCGGAGTCTGTACACACCCCCAGTGAGCGTCGTCAACGTTAAATGGATCGGGCTGTACGCCACAGCGTGTTCATGTGCATTGCATTGCATCCTTGTATTATACTTGACTGATATATTTGATGTTGCTTTGCTGTTGGTTCATAGTTAAGGTATCAGACTGTTAGTTTTAGCTTTACTTTGTGGCATTTCGTGGATTTCTTATCTTCAGACATTTTATATGCTTATTACTCATTGAGTTGGTAGTACTCACCCCTACTCCCTGCACCTTATGTGCAGATTCAGGTACATCGGAGGCTTAGCTGAGCAGTCCCTGTCATCAGAGTTCATCATAGTTATTGAGGTAGCTGCTTGACGTTCGCAGGACCTGACTACTCTTCCTATTTCAGTTTTATCTATATATATACATTTCTAGACTTGAGTATTTCATTCAGATATTGCTATCTAGTTCTGTTTAGAGGCTCTAGACTCGTGACCCCAGATCTTTTGGGAGTGTTATTATCAGTTTTCGTACTTCTCAGTATTTTCTTCTACAAATATTGGATTATTATTTCTAAAACTATTATATTCTCCTTAAATTGTCAGTTTTGAGGATTGTTGTTGATATGAGAGCGACGGTTGGTTAGGCTTGCCTAGGTTTAGGGTTGGGCGCCATCACGATCGGGTTTGGGTCGTGACAAGTTGGTATCAGAGCCTAGGTTACTAGGCCTCGCGAGTCATGAGCCGGTTTAGTAGAGTCTTGCGGATCGGTACGTAGACGTCCGTATCTATCCTCGGGAGGGTACAGAACTTTTAGGAAACATGTCACTTTCTTTAAATTCACATAGTGCGGTTTGTTGTTATGAAAACTAAATTTCTGTATTCTATTCTCTCGCAGATGGCGAGAACCCGTGCTAATGGACGTGGCGGAAACCCACCAGTGCCACCTAGAGGCTGTGGTCGCGGTAGAGGCAGGGCAACAGGGACAGCACCTGCCGACCCACCAGTTGACCAGGTTCAGGGTCAGATTCCAGCACCAGTTGACCAGGCTCATGGTCAAATTCCAGCTGTAGATGCTCCAGCAGCACCTGTTCAGGCACCGGCAGTGCCTATCGTGATTCCTGGTCTC
>MU772470.1:15127-25855 GCA_026770625.1 Nicotiana glauca
TCTCTGCCATCTACCGCCCTAGACCGCCGCCAAAAATCGCCTCACGGCGGCGGCCGGCCACCAAACACCCTCAAATTTACACCATGGACTCCCACCACCCTCCCCATTCCAAATCCATAATTAGTTTCCTTCGAATCCTACCCAGCCTCCTCAAATAATCGAAACCCTAGCGCCGCATCCGCTGTGTACGGCGGCGCTGACCCCGATCTTCCCCAAATTCACATCACAAGTTCACCTTAACCCCCATCACGAATCCACCATTATTTGCCTTCAAATAACTCTCAAACATCTCAAATCTTGGAATTAGTTTAGCCCTAAAGATCAAATTTCGTACAATTCAAGTTCCGGGCAGAGTTTTGGTTCAATTTTGAGGTTATTCATATATTTTGGACAAGGAAATACATGTTTAATCTCAAAGTGAGCCAAAATTGGAAAGGTTTTCCTGAAGGTTGTTCCTGTTCTTCTTATGTTCAAATTATGTTAGGTACTTTTCTTCTTTATCTTTTGTATTCCTTTTGTTTTATTCCTTTTGTTTTATTCCTCCATCTCTTCTTTTTATTTTGTTGATTGCTTGATCCGTTTGTGTTCATTCAAGGCGTCAATTAGGCTTGATTAATTAAGGGTTTTGTTTAGTTAATTATTCCGCGTAGCTTTGGGTTAGTTCCCTTTCGCAAATTAGCATAATATAGGTCAAGCTTTAGCTGTGGATTTTAGGACAATGTTTGCATTATTTTGTTAAAAGTTCATAGAATTAGGGATTTGATTTGGGGCCTCAATTCATTACTGACCCATTTAGAATTTGAGCTCACTCAATTGGCTTGTGTTTTGGGTCAATCTTGGCCCACTTGGATCATGTTTGAAGTAATTTTCAGAATTGAAAAGGGTAGTCTAGGTACTTAGGGTCAAGGAATCTTTGGCAACAGAAATTAGAAGCCACTAGAATCACCTAGAAGGAGTTCTAATTGGAATTTCAGAATTATAGTGGTGTGACTTGGGTAGCAAGTCAGTAAGTAAGGGACTTCTAAGCTAAAAACAAGAGTTTAAAAGGGACTAAAACGCAAAATAAAACCTGCAGGGGCTGCCCTAATTGCTTGCTTATAAAGACACCATTTCTTGCCTTAGAGGGCAAGGTTTTAAGAGGTGAAAAAAATCCAGAAACAAAAACCTATAAAAAATATTACTATTTCATCCAAGTTTGAATATAAAATTAGAAAAAATATACAAAAGTAGGGTTGTTCATGAGCTGAATCCATCTGGTATTCAAATCTTGGTTCATTTTGGGTGATATTGTGTGGGTTAAAAATTGGTTTTAAGTGGTCTTTCTTCACTCATTTCTGGGCTTATATTGTTGCTGATATCCATTCCTGCTACTGATTCATAGCTGATCCCCCATTTCATTATTTTTGTTTTCAAACTTCCATGCACATGCTTTGAACTTAAAATTATATATGAATTGTTGATTTGCTAAATGAAGTAGAAGTGAATCCAAGATGTTTTAAGCTTCAATTCATGCTATTGTTACCGTTTCATATGTTTTTTTTGGTTGGTTTAGTATAATGACTGTTAACATGATAGTTGTAATCAATAGGTTCTTAGACTACAAACCGCAACCTCGATCCTCACTTTCAAATTGCATATCGCTCACTGCACCTAACAAGCCAGCTTGAGATAGTACAGGAATTTCATAACAACTCCTGAACCACTAACATGGTAAACACTTTCTCATATGGAAACTTTTCACTTAACTCATTCCAAGAGAGCCATAGCAACACAAGAGTGAATTCTCATAACCATAGAACATTCAAATCCTCAAGTAGTGGCCTAAACCACCACAACCCTTCCTGGATCTAGCTACATATAATAGACCATAATACTTGAATACTTCCAAACAATATCAGTTATGGTGGCCATCGAGCCTCGCACGCAACGCAATCGCTATGCCAATTCAACCATGGCTAACCAATCTATCTTCTCCTAATTTATCCTTAACTTGCCTTAGAGATGATAATAACTCCATTCCTTACATCAACAACCTGAATTCGCACTCACCTTGAGTGACCCCGTTCCATGAGACCACCATGTCTCCAAATCTATGAATGGTTTAATACACTTATTGCACGCACATTCGCATCATCAACTGATACACCCGTTCTGATAATTCCTTTACAAATTCAATGTCTTTTTGTCTTTTCCTCCCAATGCTACACTGCAAGTCAAAAACATCATAGAAAATTCTGAGCCTCTTATCATAAGCTGCTACAAAAGCTTGATTCTTAACCATACTGCTGGCTTGAACCCTTAGGCACCGTATTTCTGACCTTCGAATTCACTAGGACCATTGTTAAAAGTCATCCACTCCGGCTTGGTCCCAAATACAAATAGCACCGAGGCTCCACTGACACATGAACACCCATCTCGATGAAGCACCCGACTGAATCACTTCCTTGTAAATCATCTCTATACGAAACACAAATCCTGAGTCTTTCTAAAGCTTGAACATGAGCCAATCAGGCTAACCATAACACACACTTTTACCAATTCCTTTTCTCAAATTACCACTTATGCTCTTTTCCCTTAGCCAAAACACCTTACAGTACGCTGATAAACAGAAACCTCACAAATAGGTGACCAGGCAATCCAACCGTAGGCAGTGGGACTCTCCCACTTAGATTGAAACTACTATTACGCAACTTTGGAACCCACCAAGATTCTTCATCTCTTATTGACATGACCTTGTGCAATTAAACCACCAGATTCCTCGAAATCCTTCCTTTAGCATATCATGAACACTCTGAATCTCTAGCAACATTCACATATTAGACCTCTTATCAGATAGTTAATAGAATCCTTCATCGAAGCTTTGCCAACCACGCGACTGCTTATATACTCATAGGAGACATCCCTAAATGTGGAGACTACGCAACGTCATCTTCCAACGTTGCTTTACGGGGTACAATTACTACGACATTAACAACCCATCCTGAGCCCGTGCTCATCCACCAGCTGCAAGAGGCCCATTCACTCGTCGTGGACATTAACTAAATGTGCGACAATATCTTTCAACTCAAAGTTATGTTGTATCCTTCTTCATATCAAGCAGCTCATTTTTGTCATATCAAATCTCCTGCTATTATGCTAGCAAATATTTCAAATTAAGATTCTAGACCCAATGATAGTCCACTAAAAATTCCCAAATTACTCCAAACTTTCCACAAAGGTGTAGTTATCCTACCACTGCATAAACGTATTGCTCTGCCACTCTCCCACTTTGGCCGAACCCTCTTCTTTAAGCGACTATTTGACTTCCACTTCTTACACATGGCCTTCTAGAAATTTAACCACCGTCTGACACTTTCCACACGTCCTTCTTGATCCTTTGCTGCTCAGCTGATGCCTTAGATCAAAATCTATCTCAGTAGCACTTGAACCAGTAGACCGCTACTAACTTTTAAACCTTTTCAAAGATCATCTCTTTCGAGCCGTCAGCATTAGAAATACATATTCAATCCTGAATCACCGCACCCAACAATATCTGACACCCGGTTCTCCAATACTATCTTACCATATCCTGCCCCAAGGGCAAACTATAGAAGGTCTTAGCACCTGCGAACTTAGTACATTCAACAAGGACAACGACACCTCATCATAGATGAAATTCCACCATGCTTGCAAATACCAAATCTCGTTACTCCATTAACCCAAATCTGAACATTCTTAGCCCGATTGCCTTTCCCCCTTTGGGAATAACATATCGAATGTCTAAATCATGCACTGTGTAAATCTCCCTTCGAGTCATTCACTGCCCCGATACATAGGCAAGCATCCTGCCATCACATCAGTACTATGTGACAACCGTTCATAAGTACCATGACAATAATAGTCACCTCTATAGTCAAATACGACGATAATAGTCAAATCAACTACGCAAATAGAAGCATCCCGCACCACCTCTATAGTACCTTTAAAATTTGTCAATTCCTGATTTATAATAAGCAATTCACGTCGCATAAGATCGATCGGGAAGGAAGCAAAGGCATAAGACTCAAAGGAATCAAATCACACGATGAGGAAATCAAGAAGGGAAGTGCTCCTAAGAACCCATGTAGCCTCCAGAAGATAAGTACATATGTCTCCATACCGATCCATGAGACTCTACTAGACTTGCTCATGACCCGTGAGACCTAAGGGAACCTAGTGCTCTGATACCATGTTGTCACGACCCAAAATCCACTAAGGGTCGTGATGGCCGGACACCATTTTAGGCAAGCCAACAATAAATAACTAGTAACTGCTCGTTTTAGATATTTCTAAAATCACTACGTTTATACATTTAAACAATAAAGAATAAATTCCACTGAATAAATAATGATATCTTAACAATTTCAAAATACTGACTAATCCCCTAGACATCCCAGAACCCAGTGTCACAAGTGCATGAGCAATTACTAAGGAATAGAACAAACTACAATAACTGTCTGGAATACAAATTGGACAGAAAGTAAATATAATACGCTGAAAGAGACTATACTAGCTGCGGGTCACCTCGAGAAATGCAGCTCACCTAGTCCCCGTATCATCTATGTTGCTACGCCCAGTAGACCACTAGAAATACATGTACCTCTGCAACAAAAATGCATAGCAAATGTAGCATGAGTACAAAAATAACGTGTACTAAGTAAGTATTCCGTCTACTCTCGAAGAAGTAGAGACGAGAGGTTGACTTTGACACTTCCAATAATGATACGTCAATAATATAATAAATCAAAGATTTTTATAAACATGATTGTAATTCAATAGAATAAAACAAGTAAAAAATTCTTTCTTTTATAGGAAATTCCCAAATTCCTTTTCATCATTTACACATTTATTCTCAAGTCGGGAAGAAACAATATCACTTTAATAAGTTTCAAGACAAGCAATACAAGCACGTGCAAATCATGCCAAGGTCGTACGACCCGATCCAACAATATTTAAATTGTGCTGTCACGACCCAATTTCCTAACCCGGTCGTGATGGCGCCTCTCGTGAAGACAAGGCCAGCCAACTAACCCAAATCATCTCTTTAACAATTATTAAACATAAATGAATAAATAAATATAGCTTAACGACAATAATAACAAGTGTTTACAGCCCAACAGAACCCGACTGGGGTGTCACAAGTCACGAGCATCTAAAGAAAACCTAAACACAACTAATAGGGCCAATAATATATAAAATTAAATTCTGAAATTCTAAAGACAATGTCCGGTGCTGCGAACTCTGGCGGTCACCTTGCTTAGCTACAATAGTAATACCTTCAATCAGCTAATATCCCGCTACCGGGTGATCAATACCTGCATCTGCACGCGAGGTGCAGGGAGTAAAGTGAGTACTCCAACCCAATGAGTAATAAAAGTTAATAATAACTGAGCAGTGAGAAATCACGTATAACAGATCACCATGCTATAAAAAAGCAGTGAAAAACCCTTTGAGAAATCAGTGAAGATATGAAATCTTTAAAGAAACATTTTAGCTAAGTTTAAAGACTCTTTTGAAAAAAAGTTTTTTTTTCAACAATTACGCAAATGAATACAGTAGAAGTAGTGCATATGAGCACAGAACTCCGCCCCTCGGGCCTAACACTTAATGATCAGATAGTACCAGAACCGCAGATAACTGCCCCCAGAAGTATCACAAACAACAAACAATGAATAAATGCATGAATGCAATTAAATGCATATGATGGTACATTCCAGTACCCACTACGGCGCGCAGCCCGAGCCACCCATAATCATTTAACGTCGACGGCGCTCACTGGAGGTGTGTACAGACTCCGAAGGGGCTCCTACAGCCCAAGCGCAATAACAAGCCATCTCGTGGCATCATCAAATCATGGTCAGTCATTGTTACCTAACTACTTTATATCACACAGTGCCATTGTTACCACTGTTTCAAGTCACATCATACAGTGTCATTATTACCACTATTCTAAATCATTGCTGTGGCATGCAGCCCGAGCCACCCATAATGTTTCAAGTCACATCACACAGTGCCATTGTTACCACTGTTTTAAATCACTGCTGCCGCGCGCTGCCCGAGCCACCCATAATCAGTCCAGAAAAACATCATAAGCCCCTTGGGCATTTATAAAACAGTAGTTCTCAGCCCGAAATAATATTTAAAATATCATTTGAGTTTTCAAAACTTACAAATATGGATGAGTTTGCAAAACAGTATTAAAAACCTTGGACTGAACCAAATGATATGCAAAATATGCTAAAACAGTAATATCAATCCCCGGAGGGGTCCACAAGTCGGCACAAGGCCCCAAACAATGGCAACAAGCCCAATTCATAGTAATAAAGTATGCGTCTCAATCGCCAATATAGTAGAAATAACACTCGGGATGGACCAAGTCACAATCCCCAATAGTAAACGAGCCCGCACTCGTCATAGAATGCGTGTCACGCCTCAATATAGCGTTATGATGTGAAATCCGGTGTTTCAAACCCTCAGGATATCATTTACAAGTATTACCCACCTCGAACCGGCGAAATCTCTAGCATGCGACGCCTTTGATCCTCAAATCAGCCTCCACGCGCGTCGAATCTATCCAAAATTAGAGCAAATACATCACAATATGATAAGTGAACAATAGCCAATCAAAAGCAATCGAGAAATAGCAAAAATCTCAAAACTAGCAAAACCCGAGCACTGGGCCCGCTTCTCAAAAAATTACAAAATTTATATCACCGGATTCCTCGTCTCGCCACGAGTTCGTACATATCAAATTTACCAAAATCGGAGTTTAAATGACCCCTCAAATCTCCATTTTAACTCTCTTAAGTTTCAAGCCTTAAACCACCATTTTTGCCCATAAATTACTTGAGTTTTCAGCTCTCCATGTATTAGCATCATAAAATCGAGTTTTAAGTTCAAGAACTTACCTCAAGTCGTTTCCACCTTGAATCCCTCTTTAATCTCCACCAAGAAGCTCTCAAAATGATCAACCATAAAGGAAAAATGACCCAAAATCGGATATAAACTCACTGCCCAGATTTTTCGGAATCACTGTTCACCCGCACGGTTACAGTTCACGCGAGGGTTACTGTTCACTGCTGCTAAAAAAACACAGCAGCTGCCCAATAATTTGCAGCAGTTTTTGTTTCACTAAAATGGCTCTAAATCTATCATACGAAGTTGGAATTAGACGATTCTTGTTTCTATGAGTCACAAATAATAATACGAACACAACCCTTCAATTGAAACTCAATTCGGAGCTCATTTGCCCAGTTCAATACCCATTTCGCTCATTAAATAATTAACTCATGTTTCGCATAAAAAACCCAATCGCGACTTGATGAAATTAGACCAAAATTTCTAGATCAGTCCTATAATTCATTATCAAAATTCCGGAAGTCTCGAAATCAAATTTGGATCTCTAGAACTAAAAATGAACCTTTAGATCATTACATGCTTATGCTCAAAACGGCAAAAATCTTCCAAAAACTCTTCCAAAACTTATCCGAGCCTCATGGGACCCCGACCAAACATGCCAACATAGTTCATAACATTATTCAAACATGTTCCAATCATCAAAGCACTTCAAACAACATCAAATTACCCAAAACTCATCGAATTCAAGCCTAATTTTCTAAAAACTTCCGAAGTACACTTTCGATCAAAAACCCAAACAAACCACGTCCGAATAACCTCAAATTTTTCACACATATTCCAAATCACCTAACGAAGCTACAACAACTCTCGGAATTCCATTCCGACCCTCAGATCAGAATATCACCTATCAACCGGAATTCGTCAAAATACTAACTTTGCCAATTCAAGCTTAATTCTACACCGGTCATCACAAAAATATTCCGGACACACTCCTAAGTCCAAAATCACATAACGAAGCTATCCGAACCATAAAATTCACATTTCGAGCCCTCTAACACATAAGTCAATATCTGGTTGACTTTTCCAACTTAAGGTTCCTTAAAAGAGACTAAGTGTCTCAAACCTTACCAAAATTATTCCGGAATGACTTCAAATATTGCACACAAGTCACATTCGACATTACGGACTTGCCCCAACTTTCGAAATCGCATTCCGACCCCGATATCAAAATTTTCACTTCCGATCAAATTTTCTCAAAAACCTTCAAATTTCTATATTTAGCCAAATGACTTCAAAATGACCTCCAGACATCTGAATTCACTTTCGATCACGCTCCCAACTCCAGAAACACCATACGGAGCTATTCCCAGACTCGGAATCCCAAACGGACATCTATAACACTGAAATGCCTTCCAACCTAAATTTATGAAATTCTTCTAAAATACTAACTTCAACAATATATGCCGAAATGCTCACGGGTTATCCATAACCAAATCCGGACATATGCCCAAGTCTTAAATCATCATACGAACTTGCTGGAACTTTCAGATCCCGATTCCGAGGTCGTTTGCTCAAAATTACAATCTTAGCCATTTTCTTCAACTTAAGGCTGCCGCAATGAAAATGTTCTTTCCAATTTGACTTCGATATTCCCAAAATTCAACTCTAACCATACGCATAAGTCAATATACCTGAAATGAAGCTATTCATGACTTCCAACTGCTGAACGACACGTAAGAGCTCAAAATGACCGATCGGGTCGTTACATGTGCACTGCTAGAGGGTCGAATGGTGCGAACCATAGATGCATCTATTTAATCTACTGAGGCATTCAACCCATTCCACAATAGATAAACACATTCAAAGAGTCAACTCAATAATTCATCAAGGAGAAATTATTTAGGAAGAGGCAAGTTTCTCTTTTAAAAGTCAAGATCATTTACATGTTCGATATGTTTTTGGCATTTTTAAATTTGTCAACAAGGTTGCAAATACTACAAGTAAAGCATGCTTTTGGGCCCTAAACTACCCGTACTTAATCATAATAATAGCTACGCACGGACTCTCATCACCTCGTACGTATTTAGCCCCCATAAATAGGAGCACATAACCAATTAACTCACCTATGGGGACAATTCCCTCTTACAAGGTTAGAAAGGAGACTCACGTTGCTCCGAAGTTCCACAACCGACATTCCACGCCCTTCCAAAGACTTGTCGACACCCCCTTTTTTCCAAACGGGGTTCAAAATAGGGTATACAACATTCGGAAGGACAACTCTATTCCCTTGCGAGAATTGGGCTTTTGTTTGAGTTGAAGAGTCGCCACCTAATTATTATAGTGCATTAGGACACTATTAAGACAGAATTTGAGATGAAGAACCAGAGTTTGGGTAAGGGCTAGAAATTATCTCGAGGGGAAGGTGTTAGGCACCCCTCAAGATCCACTAGTATGGTTCCCGGCCATGTTATAATTGTGACTTTAAGCAAGCAAACATATAAGACAATTTCCCATAAAGGCTGCAAGTATGTATGCATGAGGGTTACTAAACATGCTAAAATTCGCATGAAGGTTATTAAACAAAGAAGCGAATGAGCAGAAAATTTTTAGAGGAAAAGGGGGCAGTGCGAAAATCAAAAGGGGGAATTTTAATGACAAACAAAAATGCAGGATTTAAAGAACTGGGAGTTGAAAATATGAAAATAATTACATAAGAGAAAAGGGGTCCTAGGTTTGTAAAATACACGGAAGGTCAAGAGCTTGGAGCAATCCTTCAAAAATATACAGGGGCTCGCTGGACAAATAGGTGTGGCAGATAAGGATTTGTGCTTGTTCCCAGATGTCCAGTTACCAGCGGGATTCAAGTTACCCAAATTTGATTTATATGGCGGGCATGGAGACCCAGTGGCACATCTAAAAGGGTTCTGCAGTAAAATGAGAGGAGCTGGTGGGAGAGACGAGTTATTGATGGCATATTTCAGTCAAAGTCTAAGTGGTGCAGCTTTGGAATGGTACAGTCTACAGGACCATGCTCGATGGTACACTTGGGACGATTTGGCCCAGGCATTTGCATGTCAGTTTCAGTATAATCTCAAAATTGTCCCAGACCGTCTGTCACTGACAAAAATTGAGAAAAAGCCCAGGGAAAGCTTCAGAGGGTATAGTTTCCGTTAGAGAGAGCAAGCGGCAAGGGTTGATCCTCTGATAAAAGAAAGTGAGATGGTTGATTACTTCTTGCAGGCTTTGGAACCCACTTATTTTGGTCACTTAGTGTCAGCAGTGGGAAAATCTTTCAAGGAAGTAGTAAAAAAGTAGAGTATGGTGGAGGAAAATGAGGTTTTCAAGGCCTCGAAAGCACGGAACAGATAAGGAAAATAGGTGATGACCCTTTAGGTCGTCACATCCTCCACATCTAAAACAACTGTTCGTCCTCGAACAGACAAAAGAAAGAAGTACCTGAGTCGGGGAACAAACGTGGATAACGGCTCCGCATATCAAACTCGGACTCCCAGGTCGATGCCTCAGGAGGCTGACCTCTCCACTGAACACGTACTGAACAAAATTCTTTGACCTCAACTGCCGAACCTGCTAGTCTAGAATAGCTACCGACTCTTCCTCATAAGATAAATCCTTGTCCAACTGGACAGTGTTGAAGTCTAACACACATGTAGGATCACCGTGATACCTCCGAAGCATAGATACATGGAAAACTGGATGCACGGCTGATAAGCTAGGTGGCAATGCAAGTCTATAAGCCACCTTTCCCACTCTATCAAGTATCTCAAACGGACCAATGTACCTAGGGCTAAGCTTGCCCTTCTTCCCAAATCTCATCACGCCCTTCATAGGCGA
>MU772470.1:33996-53135 GCA_026770625.1 Nicotiana glauca
AAAAAAATGCACAGAGTGTAGTATCAGCACAACCGACCCCATGTGCTGGTAAGTGCCTGGCCTAACCCCGGCGAAGTAGTGACGAGGATAGACAGGACTACCTAATCAACCTGTACAGTTCTATATACATATATACACCAAAACAACATAAATACTGAAGCTAAACAAATAAGAGGGAGGGAACATGTTGTGGGGTGTACAATTGAATATACAGTTTATCAGTGTAATTATTAAATAGGGCACAACTATAATTATCACAGAATAAGAAATACAATAGTTGCACGGCATCAACCTTCGTGCTTTTACTCTCATTCTCACCCAAGCAATCATATAAAAATGCACGGCATCACCCTTCGTGCTTTTCCTCACATAACTCTCATTTCATGGCACGAAATGACCCTTCGTGCAAATATAATCAAATCAGAGCACGGAAAGTACCTTCGTACATAATTAGTCACAACATAGAACGGAATGACCCTTCGAGCAATTATAATCAGAAATAGCACGGAATGACCCAAACAACAGTCACAACCAAACGGGCAAGAAGAATAAATAAATAACAAGTACTATCCCGGCAAAGGAGTAACAACAATAACAATTGGGTCCCGGCAAGGGAACAATAACAATAACTTTTACAACCCGGCAAGGGTAATACTCAGTAATTTTAACCATCCCGGCAAGGGATGTATCACAATTCCTTTCAATACTTTCAACTTTAACTCAATAGTATTTATCATTTGAGCCAACACTTCACAATATAAATATTTCACAATTTAATTCTCAACTCTGCACAGTCGTAATAAATTATACTTTAACTTAAGTGAATTTCCAAATTTATCTCAAGGCATGTACAAATAAAAACCCACGGTCATGCTAGACTCCGGTGAATAGACACTCGTCACCACGCCTGTACACCGCACTCGATCATTTAGCAAATAGCAATTTATTATACTCTAATCCTATTCCCTCAAGCCAAAGTTAGATCAAACACTTACCCCGAAGGTTTACCGCCAACTCAATCCTTAAGCAATGCCTTTCCTTTCGAATTTAGCTCCAATTCAATCGTATCTATACACAATTGATTTAATATCATCAATAATACTCAACAATCCAACCCAAATGCCTAAATAAAATCTTTCCAACATTCTGCCCAAAAATTTGCAAAACCGACCCCGGGCCCGCTTAGTTAAAACCCGAGGTTCGAACCAAAATAAATTCACCCATACTCCCATGAGTTCAAATATATAATTTGTTCTTAAGTTCGAACCCAAAACGAGGTCTAAATCACATATTCTTTAAAAACCCTAACTATACCCATTTCTCTAATTTTTTTCTACCCATTTACACATGTTTACGCCTAGGAATTCGAATAATATTGATGGAAAAATGAAGAAGACGAGTCAAGAATCACTTACCCAAAAAGTTTGATGAAAATCGCCCAAGAATCGCCGAGTTTTGAGAAAATGGGATAAAATCCCGTCTGTTATGTTTCTGGGTATTAAATCACTGGGCGGAAATTTACCCTTCGCGTTCGCATGCACAGTGTCGCGTTCGCGAAGGGTTGGACAGAATGGGCATCGCGTTCGGACCAAGTCGCGAACGCGTAGAAGAAATTTGGGGGGGCTTCATAGTTGTTCTACGCGAACGCAATGTGGGGATCGCGAACGTGAAGGAAGGGAAAGACTGGGCATCACGAATGCGAGAAGTCGTCCGCGAACGCGAAGAAGGAGTGCAGGCTGGGAATCGCGAACGCGAGGCATGCATGCGTTCGTGAAGAAGGAATTCTCTGAGTAAAAATTGCAGAAAATCTGCTAGTTTTCCCAAGTCCAAAACACCCCGAACCACCTCCAAAACAATCCCGAGCCCTCGGAGCTCCAAACCAAATATGCATACGAACTCAATAACATCCTACGAACTTGCTCGAGCGATCAAATCACTAAAATAACATCAAAATCAAAGAATCAACCCCCAAAACTCATAATCTTCATTTCAAAATTCATAACTTCCAAATTTCCGATCTTTAGTCCGAAACACGTCAAACGACGTCCGTTTTCAACCAAACTTTACAGAAAGCGCTTAACCAATATTTATGACCTGTACCGGGCGTCGGAACCAAAATACGAGCCCGATACCTATATTTTCTAACTCATTTTAATTTTTATTTTTTCTTAATAATTTCAGAAAATAATTTAACAGAAAAATTCTTTTACTCAGGTTCTAGACCTCGGAATTCGACTCCGGGCACATGCCCGAGTCCCATATTTTTCTACGAGCCTTCCGGGACTGTCCAATCTCGGGTCCGGGTCCGTTTACCAAAAATATTGACCAAAGTTAACTACAATCATATTAATATCAAAATTCTTCAAATTTTTCACAGATTCCACATATTTCAACATAAAAGTTTTTCGACTACGCGTTCGGACTGCGCACGCAAATCGAGGCAATAGAAAATGAGGTTTTTAAGGCCTCGGAAGCACGGAACAGATGAGGAAAACAGGTGATGACCTTTTGGGTCGTCACAATTTTTTATCTACTTCAGGATTTCATTGTGACTTGTGAGCAATATATTCCACAAAATTACAAAGGTACGTAGACACAAACAAATCGTACCGAGAGAAAAGGGAGAAGAATTAGAAATTAGTATGTTCACAATAATAATCCAAACTTGGAAATACCTATTTCAAAACAATTTTCATTAATCACTTGTTTTCTCTTTTAATTTCTAATTCCTCACAAAAGTTTTATTTATTGTTTGATAGAAAAATCAAGTGTAGGACGCAAGGCTTGGAACAAAGAATAATAAGTAACTTGAGTTGGGTGGACTGAATCCCAAAATATATGTTGTGAAGGATTATTGCAAACAATTGACTTTAATTTGGATTGCAGAGAATTGAAAGTTCAACAAGTCCACTTCCACAACAGCCTTTGGTCACTTCAGTAAGACCTGCAAAAATTATAGGTATGGTCTTAATTAGGAAGACGACAACAATTCTTATAAGTGGGGTCTGGGGAGGACATTATGTATGCAGTCTTTACCTCTACCCCTAGGGGATAGAGATGTTATTTCCGATAGACCCTCGGTTCATGAAGACGAAAAAAGACACTACAACTTATTAGGCCTTTAACTACCCCGGGAAAGTGTGGCCTAAACTATCAAAAAGTGTGGCATTTGGTGAAAGGCGACACTTTTTGACCTAAGACAATGTTTTCTCAGGGGTTGCCTAAACAAGCGTAACTTTTGCTCTAAAGCAACGCTTTCTAATGACCAAAGGCCACACTTTGTGTACACCTCTTATGGCAACTCTTTTCCAAACCTAAAACTGCACTTTTGAAGTGTGGCCTTTGTTACCTAGAGCAATACTTATAAAACATTGTCTTCCCAACTATAAAGGCCACACCTTTGCTAGCACTCTATAGCCACACTTTCAAGAGTAGCCGTAGAGAATGTAAAACATATATTTCTTTTACGAATATATAGATTATTATAAAATATTTTTAGGTAATTACTTGAGTATGGAAATCTCTCACATTAAATAAAATAATAAATAATAAATTTTAAATGTATGCAATGAACTTCAAAAAACAAATATATTCATGTACTGCATCAACTAACAAAGCCAAATGCTTCAAGGTGCATACTAGCAATATATTTTACCAAACCGAACATATTCATACAGTGCCGTGTCTAATAAACATCATAATTGTTCAATTGTCTTTATAAATAACTTCAAACATATGAAATTGACTTCCCTACATCATCCAAACAATCGCCAAATATTTCCTACATATTGAAAGTGAACCTAAATATTAGATAGAAATCAACAGCATGCAAGTGCAAGCTCAATTGATGAAATCTCACCTATATTGTTTTCATACAAAATTGAATGATAATGAAAATCATCAACTTGCTTGCTACCAGAAGGAAAGAATAGCATGTCAAATTAGCGGGCTAATCCAATAAGTCATGAACGGTAACCTAATTGTCACGACCCGAATTTCCCACCATCGGGAATCGTGATGGCGCCTACTAGTGGGAGCTAGGCAAGCCAACTCTGACTTATCTTTCCATTTTTACAACTCTTATTTTAAAACATTTAGCAATAATAATATAATTACAGTGGAATAAATTAATTTAGCGGAAGACTTAGTAAATGTTACTAGATACGATACAGAAATCCAAACATAAATCACTACCCAAGAACTGGTGTCACAATACTCACGAACTTCTAAGAATACTTAACACAACCGTTAGAAAGAAATATAAAACTGTTTGTCTCGAATACATGAGATAACAAGCTAAAAATAAAGATAGAGGAGACGCCGGGTCCTGCGGACGCCGGCAAGGCTACCTCCGTGTCTCGTTGATCGGAATATTAACACTCGCACTACTGCTGCTGCTGCTGTCCGAAACCTGTATCTTCGCAAAAGAGCGCAGAGTGTAGAATCAGCACAGCCGACCCCATGTGCTGGTAAGTGTCTGGCCTATCCCGGCGAAGTAGTGACAAAGCTAGAACCAGACACTCACATAAACCTGTACATTCCAAAATATATATACAACAAAAATGACAGAAAGTAGCATTTAATATTTAGGGAAGGAAGCATGCTTTGGGGTAGCAACAAAATATAATGGCAGAAATAGAATAAAGGAATTTAATTCACTTTCAAGTCATCTTGTTGCAGGCGTGCAACCCGATCCCATTTCATTTCATATCTTGTGGTAGGCGTACCACCCGCTCCCATTTTAATTAATATCTTGTGGTAGGCGTACCACCCGCTCCCATTTCAATTAATATCTCGTGGTAGGCGTACCATCCGCTCCCATTTCAATTAATATCTTGTGGTAGGCGTACAACCCGCTCCTATTTCATTGTCAACACAGTGCACAATATGTCACCGGCAACTATGGCCAATAACAATAATCAATATAATCTGTGGTAGGCGTACCACTCGCTCCCATTTCATTATATATCATGTGGTAGGCGTACCACCTGCTCCCATTTCACTTTCAACATAGTTCTCAATATATATATATATCTAATTGGCAAGAGAAACAATAACTCGGGCCAAGGCTCAACAATTAATTCTTTCATAGAATCACATAAGAATTTCTAAATCTAATCCATTTAAGACCCACGGTCATGCTCAAACCCCAACGTATCGATCCTCGTCACCATGCCTATACCTCGGACACAGCACATAACAAATAGCAATTATACTCAACTTCTATTCCCTCAAGTTAGGATACATCAAACACTTACCTCGAAGGTTTACGGCCAACTCAATCCTTAAGCAATGCCTTTCCTTTCAAATTTGGATCCAATTCATTCGTATCGATACAAAATTAATCTAATATCATCAATAATACTTAACAAACTAATCCAAATGGCTAAATATATTTTCTAAAACATTATGCCCAAAAATAAAAATAAAAATCGACCCCGGGCCCACGCGGTCAAAGCACGAGGTTCGAACCAAATTCCGATCACCCATTCACTCCCGAGCTCGAATATATAATTTGTTCTCACGTTCGACCCCAAAACGAGGTCTAAATTACCAATTCTTTGAAAACCCAACTTTCGAGTTATCGGAAGTCCAGTAACGAAATCCATGGTAATCCTCTCCCACTTCCACTCGGGAAGTTCAATTCTCTGAAATTAACCACTAGCCTCTGATGTTCATATTTAACATGTTGACAGTTCAAACACCGAGCTACGTATGCCACAATATCCTTTTTCATTCTACGCCCCTAATAATATTGCCGCAAATCCTGATACATCTTTGTTGCGCCTGGATGAATAGAATACCGGGAACTGTGAGCTTCCTCTAAAATCAATTCTCGGAGTCCATCAACATTTGGCACACAAATTCGCCCTTGCAATCTCAAAACTCCATCAGCATCTAAGGTGACCTGCTTGGAACCTCCTCGCTGAACCGTGTCTTTAAGGACACATAAATGAGGATCATCAAACTGCCGATCGCGGATACGCTCCAATAATGAAGAGCGAGCGACCGTGCAAGCCAGTACTCGACTAGGCTCAGAAATATCCAATCTCACAAATTAGTTGGCTAAGGCCTGAACATCCAAAGCAAGCGGCCTCTGACTGACCGGAATATAAGCAAGACTGCCCATACTGGCTGACTTCCTGCTCAAAGCATCGGCCACCACATTTGCTTTCCCCGGGTGATATAAAATGGTGATATCATAATCCTTCAACAATTCTAACCACTTTCTCTGCCTCAAATTCAACTCCTTCTGCTTAAACAGGTACTGAAGACTCTTGTGATCGTTGAATACTTCACATGCCGCGCCATACAAATAATGCCTCCATATCTTCAATGCGTGAACAATAGCCGCCAACTCCAGATCATGTACTGGATAGTTCTTTTCATGAATTTTCAACTGCCTCGAAGCATAGGCAATGACCTTGCCATCCTGCATCAATACTGCACCAAGCCCAATATGGGAAGTATCACAATAGACTGTATAGGGTCCCGAACCTGTGGGCAAAACCAACACCGGTGCTGTGGTTAAAGCTGTCTTGAGCTTCTGAAAGCTCGCCTCACATTCATCTGACCATTCGAATTGGACACCATTATGGGTCAATCTGGTCATCGAGGTCGCAATAGATGATAATCCTTCCACAAACTGTCGATAATAACCTGTTAATACCAAGAAACTCCGGATCTCTGTGGCTAATGTTGGTCTAGGCCAATTATTGACTGCCTCAATCTTCTTTGGATCAACCTGTATACCTTCTGCCGTCACAACATGACCCAGGAATGCGACTGAACTCAACCAGAATTCACACTTTGAAAATTTTGCATAAAGTTGACTATTTTTCAGAGTCTGGAGAGCCACTCTGAGATGCTGCGCATGCTCCTCCTGACTGCGGGAGTATATTAATATGTCATCAATGAAGACTATCATGAACAAGTCTAAATAAGGCCTGAACACTCGATTCATCAATTCCATAAAAGCTGTTGGGGCATTTGTCAACCAAAAGACATAACCAGGAATTCATAATGTCCGTACCGAGTGCGGAATGCTGTCTTAGGAACATCAGATGTCCTAATCTTCAAATGATGATAACCAGATCTCAAGTCTATCTTTGAAAACACCTTGGCACCCTGAAGCTGGTCAAATAAATCATCAATCTGCGGCAATGGGTACTTATTTTTTATTGTAACCTTGTTCAATTGCCGGTAATCAATGCACATTCTCATCGAACCATTTTTCTTCTTTACAAATAGTACCGGTGCACCCCACAGCGAAACACTGGGTCTAATGAAATCCTTTTCAAGTAAATCCTGCAACTGTTCCTTTAATTCATTTAACTCTGGTGGAGCCATGCGATATGGTGGAATAGAAATGGGTTGAGTGCCCGGAGCCACATCAACGCAAAAATCAATATCCCTGTCGGGTGGTATACCCAGTAGGTCTGAAAGGAAAACTTCAGGAAACTCGTGAACCACGGGTACAGAATCAATAGAGGGAACCTCAGCACTGGAATCACGAACATAGGCTAGATAAGCCAAACACCCTTTCTCAACCATACGCCGA
The DNA here is from genome assembly GCA_026770625.1 of Nicotiana glauca. Taxonomy (NCBI): domain Eukaryota; kingdom Viridiplantae; phylum Streptophyta; class Magnoliopsida; order Solanales; family Solanaceae; genus Nicotiana; species Nicotiana glauca. The sequence continues at coordinate 41,558 of MU772470.1, forward strand.
GCCTTAACATAAGAAATAACACTATGGTTAGTATGACCAGAAATTCCTTTCAACTCTATACGAGGAAAATTCGGCAGAGCTAAGGTCACAGTCTTGGCATGGCAATCCAATATAGCATGATATGGAGATAGCCAGTCCATTCCTAATATAATATCGAAGTCTACCATATCTAAGAGCAATAAATCAACACGGGTCTCAAGACCATCAATCACCACAATACAAAACCAATGAACTCGATCGACCACAATAGAATCACCCATTGGTGTAGACACATAAACAAAAACACCCAGTGGATCACTAGGCTGAACCAGGTACGGTGCAAAATAGGAAGACACGTACGAAAATGTAGACCCAGGGTCAAATAGCACTGAATCCTCTCTATCACAAACCAGAATAGTACCTGTCATAACCGCATATGAGGACTCAGCCTCTGGTCTAGCTGGAAGTGCATAACATCGGGGCTGGGCCCCACTACCCTGAGCAATATCCCTGGGACGATCAGCTACTGGTTGGCCTCTACCTCTATCGATCTGAGCTCCACCTCTATGACCTCTACCTCCACCTCTAATACCCCTGCCACCACCTCTAGCTAGATGGGCAGGCTGTGGAACTTCAGGTGCCTGAATCATAGCATGAGAATTCTGATGTTGGGAGCTACTCGAAGCTCGAGGGCAATACCTGGCAATGTGCCTCGTGTCTCTACACGTGAAACATGCCCTCGGCTACTAAGGATGACAGCCCTGGACACTCTGAAGTGGTGGTGCACTGATAAGTGCTGATGGGGCACTGTACAACTGCTGATCAAAGTAATGGGGCTGAGAACCACGACCACCCAAAGTACCGTGAGAAAACTGAAGTGCTGACTGAAAAGGCCTAGGAGGATGGCCTCTACCATAAGAATCTCTACCTCCAGACGAGGTACTCTGCCTAAGTTACGGGGCCTCTTATCCAACCCATGACCTCCTCCCTGAGTCAGAGCCATCTCGATTCGGCAGGCTGCATTGGCTGCCTCCTGAAAAGTGATCTCACTCCCGGCTCCCATAGCCATCTGAAGACGAATTGGCTAGATGAAACCATCAATAAACCTCCTCACCCTCTCTTTATCGGTGGGAAGTATGACAATGGTATGTCGAGCTAGGTCAATGAACCGAGTCTCATACTGAGTGACTGACATGGAGCCCTGATGGAGGTGCTCAAACTGCCTGCGAAGAGCCTCCCTCTGAGTCACTGGAAGAAACTTTTCCAAAAACAACTCTGCAAGCTGGTCCCAAGTCAAAGATGGCGACCCTGCTGGTTTGGATAAACAATAGTCTCTCCACCAAATCTTGGCGGATCCAGATAGACGAAAAGTGGCAAAGTCAACCCCATTGTTCTCCACAATACCCATAGTCTAGAGAACCTCATGGCAGCTATATAAAAAGTCGTGGGGATCCTCTGAAAAAGTGCCACTGTATGTGGTAGTGAAGAGCTTGGTGAATCTGTCTAATCTCCATAAAGCATCAGCGGACATAGCTGCACCCTCACCAGTTTGAGTCACTATGCCTGGCTGAACTGCTGGGACCTGAACCTGGGGAGCTACTGGCTCCGGAGTGCACGTAGCGGGAGTCTGATTACCTCCTCCAGCCTGAGAAGTGGCTGGTGCTATCAGAAGCAACCCTGCTCGGGTGACACTCTCAATAAAGCCTACCAATCGGACCAGAGTGTCCTGAAGAACTGGGCTAGCAATGAACCCCTCCGACACCTGAGCTGGGCCCACTGGAGCTGCTGGGGCTGGAACCTCCTCCTAAACATGAATCTGAGGCTCCGCCACTGGTGCTGCTGCTCGGGGCTGAGCTCTGCCCCTACCTCGACCTCTAGGACAGCCTCGACCTCGGCCTCTACCCCTAGCGGGAGCTACTGCCGGGGCCTCAGGTTATTGGCCAGTAGATGAGGAAGCGCGTGTTCTTGCCATCTGTGGAAGAACAGAGTAGAAATTCAATTAGCATTTGAAGAACAAATTCGCACGACAGAAAAGAATAAAGGTGAAATTTTTCCTAACTCTGTAGCCTCTGGGGGATAAATACAGACGTCGATGTACCGATCCCTCAGATTCTACTAAGGTTGTTCGTGAGTTGTGAGACCTATGCAACCTAGAGCTCTGATACCAACTTGTCACGACCCGGATTTCCCACCATCGGGAGTCGTGATGGCACCTACTAGTGGGAGCTAGGCAAGCCAACTCTTACTTATCTTTCCATTTTTACAACTCTTATTTTAAAACATTTAGCAATAACAATATGATTACAATGGAATAAATTAATTTAGCGGAAGGCTTAGTAAATGTTAATAGATGCGATACAGAAATCCAAACATAAATCACTACCCAAGAATTGGTGTCACAATACTCACGAACTTCTAAGAATACTAAACACAACCGTTTGAAAGAAATATAAAACTATTTGTCTCGAATACACATGAGATAACAGGCTGAAAATAAAGATAGAGGAGACGCCGGGTCCTGCGGATGCATGCAAGGCTACCTCGGTGTCTCGCCGATCGGAATGCTAACACTCACACTACTGCTGCTGCTGCTATTCGAAACCTGTATCTACGCAAAAGAGCGCAAAGTGTAGAATCAGCACAACCGACCCCATGTGCTGGTAAGTGTCGGCCTATCCCGGCGAAGTAGTGACAAGGCTAGAACCAGACACTCACATAAACCTGTACAGTCCAAAATATATATACAACAAAAATGACAGAAAGTAACATTTAATATTTAGGGAAGGAAACATGCTCTGGGGTAGCAACAAAATATAATTGCAGAAATAGAATAAACGAATTTAATTCACTTTCAAGTTCAAATCATCTTGTTGCAGGCGTGCAACCCGATCCCATTTCATTTCATATCTTGTGGTAGGCGTACCACCCGCTCCCATTTCAATTAATACCTTGTGGTAGGCGTACCACCCGCTCCCATTTCAATTAATATCTCATGGTAGGCATACCACCCGCTCCCATTTCAATTAATGTCTTGTTGTAGGCGTACCACCCGCTCCTATTTCATTATCAACGCAGTGCACAATATGTCACTGGCAACTATGGCCAATAACAATAATCAATATAAGTTGTGGTAGGCGTACCACTCACTTCCATTTTAATATAATCTGTGGTAGGCGTACCACCCGCTCCCATTTCATTATATATCATGTGGTAGGCGTACCACCCACTCCCATTTCACTTTCAACATAGTTCTCAATATATATATATAATTGGCAAGAGAAACAATAACTCGGGCCAAGGCTCAACAATTAATTCTTTCATAGAATCACATAAGAATTTCTAAATCTAATCCATTTAAGACCCACGTTCATGCTCAAACCCCAATGTATAGATACTCATCACCATGCCTATACGTCGGACACAGCACATAACAAATAGCAATTATACTCAACTCCTATTCCCTCAAGCTAGGATAGATCAAACACTTACCTCGAAGGTTTACGGCCAACTCAATCCTTAAGCAATGCTTTTCCTTTCAAATTTGGCTCCAATTCAATCGTATCTATACACAATTAATTTAATATCATCAATAATACTTAACAAACTAATCAAAATGGCTAAAAATATTTTTTAAAACATTCTGCCCAAAAATTAAAAAACAATCGACCCCGGGCCCATGTGGTCAAAGCACGAGGTTTGAACCAAATTCCGATCACCTATTCACTCCCGAGCCCGAATATATAATTTGTTCTCACGTTCGACCCCAAAACGAGGACTAAATTACCAATTCTTTGAAAACCCTAACTCTACCCAATTCTCTAATTTTCTACCTATTTTCACATGTTTAGGCCTAAGAATTTGATTGATGTTGATGAAAAATGAAGAAGACGAGTAAAACAATACTTATCCAATGAACTTTGGTGAAGAAATGCTCCAAAGATTGCCCCCAAAGCTGTGGAGAAGAGAGAGTTTGAGAACTGGGATTTTTATCCCGTTTCTGTTCTATTTTAGAACTTAAATCACTAGGCAGAAAAATTGTTCATCGCATTCACGACACCCCGGTCGCGTTCTCGATGAAGGAAAACGGGCAGGAATCGCGTTCGCAAAGGTACTCAGCGAACGCGAAGAAGAAAATTTTGGGGCTTCACGTTTGGCCTATGCGAATGCGTCTGGCACCACGCGAACGCGAAGAAGGAGCAGACCAGGCTACGCGAACGCGGGAGCCTTCACGCGAACGCGTAGAAGGATGGGTTGGGTCTGGGGTTCTGTGGTACGCGAATGAAAGGAGTGGCTCGCGAACGCGAAGAAGAGGGAGGCGAAGCCTTCGCGAACGCGACAAGAGGGACGTGAATGCGAAGAAGGATTACCTGCTGCAGATTTTTTGCAATTTCTCTAAGTCCAAAACCACTCCGATACCTATCCGAAACTCACCCGAGCCCTCGGGGCTCCAAACCAAATATGTACACTGACTCAAAAACATCATAAGAACTTGCTCGAGCGATCAAATCGCCAAAATAACATCAAAATCAATGAATTGAGCTTAAAATCCAAGAAATCTTTCAAAATTTCATTACTTCCAAATTTTCCAATTTAAGGCCGAAACACGCCAAACGACGTCCGTTTTCAACCAAACTTTACAGGAAGCGCTTAAACAACATATATGACCTATACCGGTCATCGAAACCAAAATACAAGCCCGATACCATTACTTTTTGATTAAATTCCATTTTCATTTTCCTTAAACATTTTCAGAAAATAATTTCACGGAAAAATTCATTTCTCGGACCTGCTCGGGATTCGATTCCGGGCATATGCCCAAGTCCCATATTTTTCTACGAACCTTCCGAGACCATTAAATCATGGGTCTGGGTCCGCTTACCAAAAATGTTGACCAAAGTCAACTTTAATCATATTAATATCAAAATTCTTCAAATTTTTCACATAATTCACATATTTCAACATAAAAACTTTCCGATTGCGCGCCTGGACTACGGATGCAAATCGAGGCTACTAAAGTGAGGTTTTCAAGGCCTCGGAAGCAATGAAAAAGGAAGAACTCCGGTGATGACCCTTTGGGTCGTCACACTAATCTAACATGAAAACAAGACATTCTAGTTCTGTAACGACCCGACCGGTCATTTTGAGGAATTAAGCTCCGTTCAGCGGCATAAGGTCTGGAGAAGCTTCGTAACATGAGTATCGACTTGCGTGCATGGTGGAATTTGGTTTTCGGATGGTTTAGAGTACATTCTAGAGAAGAAAACTTATTTTGGAAGTTAGAACGGTGAAAATTTTATCGGAATTGGAATTTTGTATAAACAATCCTGGAATGGGTCGTGGATGATCTCAACAGCTTCGTATGGTGATTTTAGACTTAGGCACACGTCTGGATTCAGATTTGGAGGTCCGTATAATAAATTGAGGCATTTTGGCGAAAGTTGAAGTTGGAAAACGAAGAAGTTTGACCCACAGTTGACTTTTGGGAAATCGGGGTCGGAATGCAATTCCGAGAGTTGGAACAGCTCCGTTATGTCATTTTGGACTTGTCTGAAAAATTTGGCGTCATTCCGAGTTGAATTGATAGGTTTTGGCATGAGATTCGTTATTTGAAGATTTGAAAGTTCATAAGCTTGATTTTTGGTTCGATTCGTCGTTTCGATGTTGTGCTATGTGATTTGAAGATTCGAGCGAGTCCATGTTAGGTTATATGACTTGTGTGTGTGATTAGACGGGGTCCCAGGGGCCTCGGGTGTGTTGTGGATGGGCTACGGACCCTTTTCTTCTATTTTTGAACTGATGTATCTGCTGCTTCTGATATCCTTCTTTGCGATCGCAATGTCTTTCCGCGATCGCAATGCTTTGCTGAAGAACACCTCTAATTCCTTCATTGCATTCGCATTGTTCTTTCCACGATCACAAAGGTCTGTATTCCTTCACTATGCGATTGCATCCCTGGTCCCGCGTTCGCATAGTGTAAACCAGGGGCCTGGGGCAGTTGAGACTTTTCTTCTTTGCGCTCGCATGAGTCCCTACGCGATTGCATATGTCACCATCTCAACCCTTCGTGTTCGCATCCCTATTCATGCGAATACAATTCACAATTCTGGGCATTTTGAATTTCACTCTACGAGATCGCAACCTCTATTCCGCAATCGCAGTGAACAAATCACTGGGCAGACAGATTTAATTCCCGAATTTGAGGGTTTCACCATTTATTCACAATTTGACCTCTAGAGCTCGGTTCTTGGCAATTTTTGAAGGGATTTTCACCTAGGCAACTTGGTAAGTGTTTCTCACTCGATTTAGACCAACTTCCATGAATCTCCTCTTAATTTCATCCTTTAATTTCAGTTTTTGAATGAAAAATGGGTAGAACTTCATAGACCGAATTGTTGGGTTTTGAAGGAGTGTTTGACCTCCGATTTGAGATATTTTTATATGGTTAGACTCGTGAGAGTACGAGGGTTCTGAAATTATTAAATTCATCCAGTTCCGAGATGTTGGCCCGAGGGGAATTTTGGTTATTTTACCTAATTTCACGCTTTAGCTTTGAATTAAATTGTAGAATCAGTTACTTGAGATATTATTTACAATGTGTGATTTAATTGAATAGATTTGGGCCATTTGGAGTTGAGTACTCGTGGCAAGAACGTGGTTGCTAGTTGATTTTAGTCGGTTTTGAGGTAAGTATCTTGCCTAACCTTGTTTGGGGGACTTCCCCTTAGGATTTGAGTCTTTCTCTGTTGATTGTAGTCAGTGTACCGAGGTGATGAGTGCGTGCTCAGATTTATTTGTGGTAAATTGTCCCTTTTAGGCTCTTAGACTTGTGAAATCTCCGAGTATGAAGATGATATTGATACGATTGAGTTCCCTGTTATTAGTTTCACCTCTACATGTCTTACTTGATATTGGTTTGCCCTTCTTTATTTATTCTTGTTGTTTAATGGACTTTTGCATGTTTAACTGAAGACAATTACCCTTCTATAGTCATATTACTCGTCCTAACTACTCGCCTTTAATTGGAAATCATAAATGTTGTATCTCATGTAGTTAATTTGTCTTAATTGGAAAGAAGATAGATATCTTATGATTAGTTGATATTTCCTGAAATTGTAAACTGTTTGGTTACTCCTTGATTGTAAGTCCATCTGTAACTACGTGCAAATATATTACATGTCCAACTGTGGTGGTATCGGTGTAGTTATTATACACTTATTATGTCTTGTCTTGTCGTTGAGGTTATTGTGTTTTTCCTTGGTGTTTCGTGACCTTATTAGGTATTGTTGATTCCCTTACCGGGACGTTATTGTTTTTGTTGTTGATTCCCTTGCCGGGACGTTATTGTTTCTATTGTTGATTCCCTTGCTTTGTTCCTGTATATAAATATTGTCATTTATTGTGCGGTTGTTGATACTGTGATGCACGAGGTTTCTGTCGTGCGGCTGTTGGTACTATGATGTACGAGGTCTCTGCCGTGCGGTTTTTGTTGGAGAGTTGCACGAGGTCTTTGCCGTGTTATTGTTGCTATTGATGTTGTTGCACATGCGGCGTAATAAGGCGGGATATGTTATATGTTTATATGTGTATTGCGCATGTGGCAGAATAAGGTGGGAATATTGTGATGCACGTGTGGCGAAATAAGGCGGTGCTTACTACACTATTATTGGTTGCACATGTGGAGAAACAAGGTGGGCTATGTCAGGGGCTGATTGTAATGAATTGTGAAGGCCCATGGAGGCATTTTTCCTATTTTGTTTACTATTGTGATTGCGGGTTCAATTCCCGGAAGATCCTCCAGATATTTATATGATGGACTACGGGTTCGATTCTCGGGAGATCCCCATTAAACTCATTGTGTTCTGAACTGATATTTTTATTGATTCTATCCGGGTGTAAATAAATCGGGTGCTGGTCGTTCCATTTCTTATACTTATTAATTGGTAGGATTCTTGTTAGATACACTTGCACAAGCATACATGTAGTTGGACCCTCCTATTAGAGATGAGTCCCTCCTGATTTGGCTAGGGGTGGGGATATGCCCTCGTTTACCCATTATATATGAGAGAGTGACCCTAGTTGACTAGTTAGTTGTCAGCATGGCCGGGTTATTGATGGGGCACAGGATGCCATGTGTTAGATCTCAGATGCTGGGTTTTCATGAGTTGTGGCTGGTCTGAGAGTTTGTGGTAGACTTGTGGAAAGAGTTGGAAAGACCTTATGTAAGCATCATTGCAGAATAATGAGTTAGTGACTTGTTTTCCCTTGTTGTGTTGTGACTTCAGGATTGGATTGTAATTTCTACCGTCATTTTTATATCATCATTTATTGTATTCTCGTTGTTACTTATTGTCCGTTAGCCTTATTGTGATTTGTAGCATTTTTAGTCATCCGTGCAGTCTGTACATATTTACATATCATCTCTATTATTTCTATTATACTGTTTATTGACCGGTAGGTGTCTTGACTGTTCCTCGTCACTACTCCATCGAGGATAGTCTTGATACTTACTGGGCACCGCCGTGGTGTGCTCATGCTACTTTTCTGCACACTTTTTGTTGTGCAGATTCAGGTACTCTCATTCAGTTCTGTCAGCCTTGGAAGGAGGCATATCGGTGGAGACTTCGAGGCATATCTGCTACGTCCGCAGACCGAGGAATCCGTTTCCAGTTTTCTGAAATAAGTATAGTTCTTTCAGTATTTCTCTTTGTATAGACATTCTTGAGTCAGAGTCTCTTATGTATCCCTTAGCTTGTGATTTGTGAGATTCCGAGTTTTGGGAACTTTTATTTGGCTATGAGAATTGTTATTGTGTGTGCCAGGCGGCACCTTGAACACTGATTTATTTCACCAGTTCAGTTTTATTAATTTCTTCCGCAATTTAGTTTATATTCCGCATTGTTAGGCTTACCTAGTCGTAGGGACTAGGTGCCATCACGACATGTTCACGGAGGGAGAACTGGGGTCGTGACAAGTTCTTTTAAAGACATAGTACTATAAAGCACAAAAAGATATAGAAATGAGTAAAGTAAAAAATAATTACACCTAACTTTTGTAACGATCCGACCGATCGTTTTGAGCTTTTGCAGCTTGATTGCAGTTCTCGAGCATGACTTGCCCCGTGTTATGTATTATGACTGATTAGATAATTGGTTTTGGTTTTCAGGAAAAATTGGAATGAATTTGAAAGAACAGTCTCAGTTGAAAGCTTTAAATTTGAAAGGTTTGACCAAGAGTTGACTTATTTGTATATGAGCTCGAATCTGAATTTTTATGATTTGGTCAGCTTCGTTGGGTGATTTATGAGTTAGGAGCGCGATCGGAATGCATTTTGGAAGTCCGTGGAAGGATTTGGCTTGAATTGGCAAAGTTAGTATTTTGGCGAATTCCGGTTGATAGGTGAAATTTTGATCCGAGGGTCGGAATGAAATTCTGAGAGTTACTGTAGCTTCATTATGTCATTTGTGATGTATGCAAAATTCCAGGTCATTAAGACGTCGTTTGGTCGGGTTTTTGATTGAAAGTGTATTTCGGAAGTTTTTGGAAAACATAGGCTTGAATTCGATGAGTTTTGGATAAATTGATGTTGTTTGAGGTATTTTGATGATTGGAACAGGTTTGAATAATGTTATGGGATATGTTGGCGTGTTTAGTTTAGGCCCCGAGGGCCTCGGGTGAGTGTCGGGTGGTCAATCGGACCACTTTGTGCCTTAAAGAATAGCAGAAAATTTGCAGGTTCAGTTGCAGGATTTTTGTTCTCTGCGAACGCATGAGGTTTCTTGCGATCGCATAGGAGGATTTGTGGGGGGGTTGTTCTGTTGTTCATTGCATTCGCATAGCATAGGCTACGATCGCATAGCTTGGGAACAATGTTCTTCGCGAATGCGGTTGAAGTATTGCGATCGCACAGAGTAAAGTTGACCTGAGGCCTTAGTTGGATTTTGTTCATCGCGAACGCGGAAGGATATCCGCGATCGCATAGAATTATTTGGGAAGTGCACTGCAATTGCATTGGGTATTGTGCGTTCGCATAGAGTTAATTTTGGGAGCTGAAGATTTGTTCTTCGCGATTGCGAGGAATGTTCCGCGATCGCATAGAAAAAAATATTGCCGGGGCAGAATGTTTTAAAATCATCTTGTTCGCGAATGTGGGTTTATTTTCACCCATGGCTGCTCCTTTTTGGAGAATTTTGAAGGAAATTAAAGAGGGATTCAAGAGGAATCAACTTGAGGTAAGAATCTTGGTCTTAATACTCGATTATATTGTGAAATCCACATAGAAATTCATGGAAACTAAGCCTAAAATTGAAGAACTAGGGCTTGAGATTTTGAAATTTGATTTAGTGATTTGAAGGACCATTTGAGGTCATATTTGAGAACTTTTGGTATGTATGAACTCGTGAGGAGATAGGAATCTATTGATGTGAAAATTTTTGAGTTTAGAGAAGTGGGCCTGGGGCTCGGGTCTTGGTAATTTCGGGATTTGTGCCCGTTATTGATTGTTTTCACTTGGGCTTCGTTCACTTAGCATATTGTGATATATTCGTTCTGATTTTGGATATATTTGACGCGAGTGGAGGATGATTTGAGGGGAAAAGGCGTCGTGAGCTAGAGATTTTGCCGGATCGAGGTAAGTAATGATTGTAAATACTGTCCTAAGGGCTTGAAACCCTGGATTACATATTATTGTGTTACTTTAAGGTGACTTACACGCTAGATGACAAGCGTGGGGTAGAGCACCGCTAGAGATCGTGACCTAGTCCATCCCGAACGAGTACTTTAATGTGTATTTGATAGTTAATTGTTTGATGTTATTATATTTTCAGTTGTATGCCAGGTTTGGGGCCTTGTGCTGACTTGTTGAAACCCTTAGGGGTATTTTTACTATCTATCCTCACCCTAATTGCTCGAAAGCATGTCCTCGGTCATGTGTTACCTGTTTACTACTCAAATCTGGCGTTATCACGATATTCTAAAAATGTGGAAACTGTTTTGGGCTGAGTTACCTATTTTTATTGAGATAGACCGAGGGTCTGATTGTGAGGTTAATGACCGAGAGAGGACGAAGGCCTAGTTGTGAGGATATTATATATCTATAGATCAGGATGCATGCCGCAACAATGTATATTATATACCTATGGGTCGGGCTACACGCCGCAACAATATATATTATATATATATATAAATCGGGCTGCACGCCGCAGCAATATATATACATATATGGATACGGATTGGGCTACGTGCCGCAACAATACTTATATGGGTCGGGCTGCACGCCGCAGCAATATTGCGCTTGGGCCGTAAGGGGCCACTCCCGGAGTCTTCACACCCCCAGTGAGCGTCGTTGATGAAGTATATGGATCGGGCTGCATGCCGCAGCGATATATGAATCGGGTTGTGCGTCGCAACGGTTACTATATGATACATATTGAGCGTGAATGCTGAGTACGAGTACTGATTGGTAAGGATTGAGTCACGAGTGACAGAAAGGCTAGTCCGAGGGGCGATATATATATATATATATATATATATATATATATATATATATATATATATATATATATATATATATATATATATATATATATATATACACACACAC
>MU772470.1:66977-89078 GCA_026770625.1 Nicotiana glauca
TATGACGGTTGTTCTTATGTGTCATGAGGAAAAGAGAGTTACTATGAACCTTTGAAAGGTTATTTGCCAAGTTGGTGCAATCAGAAATCGGCTTAAGATCGATGTATCAATTTATATATGTGAACAGGGCGTTATATCAGGCCAGTTGTGTTCGTTTCAGCAAGCGTTCCCTATGGAGGAATGGCCGAGGTGTTATTTTGCCATCAGCTGTTCCAGGTAATGATGTATTGCGCCGTATGAGTTGTGAGACGGCTTGAGAAAAATTGCTTACGTGTTGATAATCCGCGTAGAAATGATGTGTTATGAGTAGGATGGCTTCGAGATTTATGTTGTATATCGCACGTTAGTTGTGCTTGAGTTTTATAGCCTATAGCGCTATATGTTTCCTCAGGGATGGTATTATGCACTTAACGTGCTTGCGATCGAAATTCGATGTTTTATTGTAATGAGCAGATTTAGCTCAAAGTGCAATCTCCTTCTGTGAGATCTATTTATGGATCGGGTTGCACGCCGCAACAGTGTGATGTCGAGTCTAGTTTTCTATATGCTATTTCTTTGAGTGTTTCGCTTCCTATCTTTCTAGGAGAAGTCCGCATTGGTGCGGGGTTTAGTTAATTCCTTCCAGAATTTGATTTCCTGTTTGTGTAGTGTTCGGATTGGTGGCCTATTGGCGCATGGTAGCATCATATGAGATTTTAATAACTTCTGAGGTGGCTTATTGCCTAAGCAGTTGTATCGGATGAGACGAGATCCCTTGATCTAGGATTCTGTGCAATCCAGCTATACGAGGTATATTACGGAAATAAGAACATTATTGGGTTCAGAATGAGGTAAGGGCCTTGTCAAGAGTGTAGACCTAATGTTTTGTTGACTCGGCGATTGATTATGAATGTCGGTACATCTCTTCCGTCATAGCGGTATGGTAAAGGTTGGAGTAAGACCTGTATATGTCAGGGGGTGCAGTGGGAGCAACGGATCAGTAGGATTTTGGCTAAGTTGATCAGAGAATATTATTGTGGTCCCGTGGATTTAGTGTTGCAAAGTAAGAATTCGGCAAAGTGATGCTGTTATGTTTGAGTACAGTGTGTAGTGATTTATTTGGCGATCGTATGTTGGAAACAGGCCTGGTATAGTATTCCGGATGTTAGAATCGGGCTCTAAGTCTTATTTGCTTGAATAAAAGGGAACAAATTCAGAATTTATCGGTCTTATGTGCTCAGCTAAGTTTTGGTATCATGGGAAGGAGCGTGAGGTGCTAAACAGTGATTTTAGACTACTCCAGTACAGTTCTCAGCACGTTCGAGGACGAACGTATGTTTAAGTGGGAGAAAATGTAACGACCCGACTGGTCGTTTTGAATACTAGCGCTCCGTTCAGCAGTCGGAGGCCATGAACAGCTTCATTTCAGGTATTATGACTTGTACGCGTGGTCGGAATTTAATTTCGGGAAGTTCGGGGTTGATTTGGTAAGAGAACTCTCATTTCGAAAGCTTAAAGTTGAAAGAATGAACTAGGATTGGAATTTTGAGTAAACGACCTCGGAATCGGGATCTGAAGGTTCCAGCGAGTTTGTATGATGATTTCGGACTTGGGCGTATGCCCGGAGTGGGTTTTGGATAACCCTGGAGCGTTTTGACGCCTATTGTGGAAGTTAGTATTTCAGAAGAAATTTTATAAGTTTGGTTTGAAGTACATTTTGGTGTTATCAACGTCCGTTTGGAATTCCGAGACTGTGAATAGCTCCGTATAGTGATTCTGGAGTTGGGGGCGCGATCGGAAGTGAATTCGGAGGTCCGTAGACCGTTTTGAAGCCATTTGGCAAAAGATAGAAAGTTGAAGTTTTTGGAAAGTTTGACCGGGGGGTTGACTTTTTGATATCGGGGTTGGAATCAAATTCCGGAAGTTGGAGTAGGTCCGTAATGTCAAAAATGACTTATGTGCAAAATTTGAAGTCAATCGGACGTGATTTGATAGGTTTAAACATCTAAAGTAGAAGTCGGAAAGTTCAAAGTTCATAAAGTTTGGATTGGAGGTTGATCGATGATTTTAGCGTTGTTTGATGTGATTTGAGGCCTCGAGCAGGTCCGTAATGTGTTTTGGGATTGGTTGGTATGATTGGTTGAAGTCCCGGGGGCCTCAGGTGGATCCCGGGTGGTTAACGGATCAAAAATGGAATTTTGGAAGGCTGAAGGATGCTGCTTCTGTTAGGCCCAAGGGAAAATCGCAGAAGCGGCCCAGGGACTGCAGAAGCAGTTCCGCTTGAGCGGCCCCCAGACCGCAGAATCGGTCAGCCTCCTCAAGCCCAAAACCGCAGAAGCAGTTAGAAAGTCGTAGAAGCAACATCCGCAGAAGCGGAAATTTCTTCGCAGAAGCGAAAATTGCTGAAGGCAGAAGGGTTATTTTAAAGTCGGGATGTGTTCATTCCACTCATTTTCTTCACATCATTTGGCGATTTTTGGAGGATTCAAAGGAGGGTCTTTATCAACAATGTTAAGGTAAGTTATTCCCACCTATTATAAGCTAAATACATTGATTGTGTATGAGATTAAGCATGGAAATAAGTATAAGAATTGAGGTTTTGGTTGAAAACCTAGAAAATTATAACCTTGGAATTTAGCCACGATTTTGAGTATGGAATTAGGAGAAAATTATATATTTTAGTTCCTAAGGTCATGGGTAACCTTTATCTTTGAAAAATTTTAGATTTCAGACACGCGGGCCCGAGGGCATTTTAGTCATTTCACTAATCGGAGTTGGGAACTTGTATAATTTGAATTGTTAACAAGTATTTGAGTATATTCTCATTAGTTTATCGTTAATTGGCTAGTTTTGGTGCATTGTGCGTTGGTTCAAGCTTTTGGAAGGATGTAGAATGCCGAATTGCGAGTCTTCGGAGCGAGGTGTGTCTCCTTTCTAATCCTGTGAGGGGGAAATTTACCCCATAGGTGAGTAAAATGGTTATGTGCTCCTATTTGTGGGGGCTATGCACGCACGAGGTGACGAGAGTCCGTGCGTAGCTACTATTATGATATTGTTCGGGTAGTCTAGGACCCAAAAGCATGCTATACTTGGGATATTTGCAATCTTATTGACATTTGAATTGTTAAAGCCAAATTGAACTAGTGAATATTTCCAAAAAAAAAAAAGGATTAAACATCATTTTCTTAAATTGTTAAAAGTGGAGTTGGTTTTATTTGGATAATTATTCCCCGATAAATTCTTAATTGGTTATTTGAGCATGTGTTTTATGTGTACCTGCGTCGCATGGATGATTCGCGAGCAGGGTGATTATTTATTTTATGTGTGTCTGCGTCGCATGGATGATTCGCGAGCAAGGTGATTGTTTATTTTATGTTGACCGTGTTGCATGGATGATTCGCGAGCGGGGAAATAGATGCATCTATTGGTTCGGGCCGTTTGACCCTCGGCAGTGCACATTTTATATTCCTGTTGGATCGGGCCGTCGCCTCGGTGTGATTTGCGCATGCTATTTGTCGCTTGAGGATTTTTAGTTGTGAAAATTTCCCTTCGTGGCTTAATATAAATTGAATAAATCTTGGATGCCCTTGATTAATTGTTGAAGGTGTTTACCTGTTTTTCCCGGTTTCGTGATTTAGAACTACTATATGAATCCATGATTATCTTCTCATTATTGAATATTTATAATTGACCTCTAGTGAGTGTCAGAGTTGGCCATCTCGTCTCTACCCCTTCGGGATTAGGCGGGATACTCACTGAGTACACGTTGATTATGTACTCATACTACACTTCTGTGCATTTTTGTTGCACAGGTACATGTACTTCTAGTAGCCTACTGGGCGTAGCAGAACGGATAAATTCTGGGACTAGGTGAGCTGCAATTTGCGAGGCGACCCGCAGCTAGTGTAGTTCCTTTCTGCACTTTTATTATTTATTCCCTGTCCACTGTATTTCGGACAGATGTTGTATTTTATTTTCCTTATCGATAGATGCTCATGCACTTGTGTCACCGGGTTTCTGGGGCGGTTTTCGAAGGATTGTACTAATACCTATTATTTAAATTTGAATTCAAGTAGTGATCTTTTATTTATGAAAAATGGAAGGAAAAACTTTAAAATTTTCAAAAGTATTAAAAGAGGATTTAATTGATAATTTAATTGGCTTGTCTGACAGAGGTGTCCGGCGCCACCACGACCCTTAGTGGATTTTGGGTCGTGACAGGTTTTGGACTATTTTTTGTTTTTTTGTTTGGGAGAAGCCACCGCAAGGGACTTGGGTTTTTTTGATACTGCTTTTTGTGGGACATCATCAGCAAAATCATCATCTTGACACAACTCTTTACCCTTATTTTTAAAAAGTTGGCAACTTGTTTAGAGCTGGATACCGCATCTAGGTCGTGCAACTTGTTTGATCTCACCTCAGCATGGATTTGTCGCGGAGATGCTCGGTTAGGGGTAGGTTCCATTGCATGAGATTTTGGTTGTTTTGTTGGGGATTTTGGTGTTGAAACACTCAAATCAAAAGAGGGAATGTCTGTAACTTTAGGAATTTTTTGAGGGTTTTGGGGTGATTTGTTGTCTTTCATTGTTTACAACGACAATTTTGCCACAATTTTGAACGAATTTGGGAGAAGAAGTGATATTACAGTGAGTGAAGATAAATAATGAAGGCAAAGTGTGGATGTAGTTGGTAGAGGAGGGAGGGTACGGGTAAAGTGGAGTGTAGTTGGAGGAGGAGGGAGGGTACGGGGTGGGGTGTAGTTGGAGGAGGAAATTAGGGAAACGGATACTTTAATTTGAATATAAAAGCAAATAACAAATGTCATAACTGAAAAGTGAAAAGGGGAGGAAAAATTAAGGGGTATGTTTTTCTAGTGGGTAGGGTTTAGTGGGAAAGGGTAAATATATATTGGTATTTAATTTGTATGGGGTGGGTTAGTTAATAATTATGTCTAATTTGTAGGACCCATTAATAGTGTAAGAAATTTGAATTATGGTATATATTAGTAACTAAAATTACTGATATGTAATAAAATGAAAAGTTAAACAAAAAAGGAAATATATTAGTGTATGTAGTATATACATGTAAAAATTCCATAAATTTATACCTTCTCATTGTTGGTTTTAACTTCAAAAATGGAATGCAATGGCTTTAAGGACCACAATTATCCGTTGGATCGGGCCAATGGGTCCAATTCAGAGTTTATTAGATTATTTGGACTCACTGTTACTTAAACAATTGGGCCTTAATCTCACCCACACCTGGCCCAATTCTTTCCGGACTATTTTTCGGTCAGGGCCATTGTCGAGGCCCAAACACTGAAGATCTTCATTGGGTCTTTTGGTTTAAATTTGAATATGAATTGGGGCTTTCGAGTTAGGTAGAGGATTCAAACTAAGAGGTTTCCCCTTTTGTTTGAATCCGGACTTGAACTTGAATCCCGAATCGTATAACATTAATTAATTAGGAACCTGTTTAAAGACAAGAAAAATAGAAAACAATAGGTACTTTAGGACTTGCCTTTAAAATAAAATGAGACGAGCCTCGTCGAATAGAAGCACCTACATTGTCGAGCCCTCAATAAATGGTTGAAATGAAAATACTTAGACTTCGGGACGGGCCGTCTAGCAAATTTCACGGTCCTCCCCAAAGATAATAACTAGTTAGCCACTTTAGGCGCGTTTTAATAATTTTTACCTTCTTAAATACGGGTGTGCATTTCATGCGACCCAAATCCAAATCCTAAAACGTTGAATAAGAATGTGTCGAGGATCCGGGTGCATTTCATGTGACGTGATCCGAAAACGCGTTCTTAAATGATGTTCACTTTCTTAAAATTGACTACGAGCGGTAAATAATTCCAAATTTGAACTATAAGTTTTAACATGTATAAAAATCAAATTTTTAGCCAAATATAGCAATTGAGTGACCGTGCTAGAACCAAGAAACTCAGGAATGCCTAACCCCTTCTCCCGGGTTAACAGAATTCCTTACTCAGATTTCTGGTTCGCGACTGTAATACAGAGTCAAACCCTTTCCTCGATTCGAGATTCAACCCGGTGACTTGGGACACCATAAATCTCCCAAGTGGCGACTCTGAATCTATTAATAAATGAATCATGTTTCGATTGTCCTTTAATTGGAAAAAAACTCCCTTTTATTATATCCTTCACGGGGTGTAGTAGCGAAAAAGGAGGTGTGACAGCTTTGGCGACTCTGCTGGGGACAAGGACCCAGAACTTTTGTTCAGGGTTCAGAATTCGAGCTCAGTTAAATTGTTCTATTTGGCTTTATCTGATTTTCCTACATGTTTAATGCCTTATGTGCTAATTGTTTTGCCGCTTTGATATTTGTTGAATTGTATATAAACTGTTACGAATCCCTTCCTCTCTCTGAGTCTTCTACATCATGGAGAAGGGTGCACTTCATGTAGCTTCTCTTCTATTTAGAGTCTTTTCCCATTTAGAACGAGGTTTGGATAAGTTGCTAAGCCGACGGAGCTCCTGTATTCCCGGTACGCTGCCTCCCCATCGGCTCGAGTTGTCCGCTCGAGTAAGCTAGGTCTAGACCAATAAACCTAGGGTTTAAATCTAGAAGAACAATAAACTCATGCCGGATCCCTAGTAGGACGCTTATTTGCATCATGTGCATTTGACTTAGGGGACTCAACACAGGGGTTGGGTCTGTCTAGGACATGTGACCTGAATTGAAATGACCATCCTGATGCATCTTACGTGCTACGTGCGCATTTATTTTCTCGGCTTTGCATATTGACTAGTTTGTGTATAATGAGTGGAAAATTGTGAAAAATAGCAGTGTTAGGACTAAATGAGGGTAATCATTTGTTTGAAAAACCAATGCTCAAATAGTACCGAAATGCTGCCGGATTTTTGAAAAAATGAAAACAAAATAAAAACAAGAAAATATTTGAAAACAAAATGGTTGTGCAAAATAGCTTTGATTTATGCAAATCTGCCCGAACTACGCTGATTTGATTCTTATCGGATGTGAGATACGTAGGCAACTCTTACCGGGTCCAACCACCTCTTTTTAAAAATAGCCAAAAAATATCAAAATTTTAAATTTTGTCAAAATAAGTCGGGTGGCGCCATTCTTGTTTAAAAGGGTGCCGGAAGGCTATTTTTGCAAGAAAAGCCACCTTGAGTCATTTGTAAATGTGTTGTGGGCACAGCCTCAAAATCTCCTTTGCGGAAGTATTGTAAGGTCGTATTCACAAAACCGAGTCTTTGTTTTCTTAAATAAAATTTTTTGAAAAATAGCCGCTTTGCTTTCAAAATAAGCCATTACTTGGCCAGTTTTCTTTAAATAGTCACAGTTGACATTGAAACCTTCTCAGTCTTGCGCAGGCCCATGGCGATGCCGAGTGATGCCCCATGGACCCCAGGATTTGAAGCTTTGTTGTATCCCTAGTCATCAAGTCTGTATTTTATTTTTAAGTCTGTGTTGTAATTTTTCCCTTTTAGAAAAACAAAGCGGTCCTCGCCTGCACAAGCAAGCAGATTAGCTCCCTCATTCTCTTATTGTGCCAGCAAATAGTCTAGTATCACTTGTAATCAGCGTCTATTAATGAAGATTTGAAAAAATCCCAAAAAATTATCTCTTTATTTTTGCATTTAATTTGCAAGAACTACGCTTGGTCTGATTCATGCGGGTCATGATACGTAGGCAATCTACATAGGATTCGACCATACCCAAAGAAAGAGAGAAAAGAAAAGAGAGGAAAAACAACAAAAAGGCAAAAAGGAAAAGAAAAGAGCGGAAAAACAAACAAAGAAAGAGAAAGTTTACAATTGGAAATAAATGAAAAGCCGGGATGACGCATGCGACCGATCAAAAGTCGTTACCAATATGTTAAATGCCCTAACGCTAACGTGGTGGTTTCATTTTGTCATGTCAGAAAGGTGGTTGGTTTGTGGTTTTAAAGTGGTAACTCCTCTTTACAACGCAAAAGGCAGTCGGCATCTTGGCAACCCATTCCAACAACACCTGGTCAAAAAACAAACTGAACATGATAGGCCAAGAATCAGATGGCGGTATCGTGGATCCGTCAAAAGAGGTAGAAGTGATGGATGTCAAAGCAATGAGGGAAGAGATGTATAAGTTGAGGCATCAGATGGCCGAGATGCATCAGGCCTGGGCTAAGGGTCAGCCGGCGCTAGTTTACCCCGCCAATCCAGCATATATCCCACCTTTGACTCAGTCTCAGGAGCCTCCTACTGTGAATTCATCTCCAGCTTTCCCTCTATACCAACAGAATTATGGCACCACCTCCTATCCTCCCCAAGCTCCACCACCCAAACAAAACCCTCCCCCACCAATTACCCCTGTCTTTATGGCACCTCCACCTGCCACATTGCAAAGATCTTCCAGTGAGCCATTGTTTCCAACTCATGACAGCCAGTACTACCCTCCCGAGCCTACCTTTAAAGCTCTTGAGCCATATTCCTACACTCCTCACTTAGAGCCCCGGTGGAAACTGACAAGCTGCTTAAGGATCCGGAACAGGAAGAGATGTTTTGAAAAGTAAAAAGCCTGGAGCAATCCTTCAGGAACATGCAAGGATTGGGTGGCCAAGTCAGTGTGGCCTACAAGGACTTGTGCTTGTTTCCCGACGTCCAGTTACCTGCGGGATTCAAACTACCAAAGTTTGATTTATATGATGGGCATGGTGATCCTGTAGCCCATCTGAGGGGATTTTGCAGTAAAATGAGAGGCGCTAGGGGAAGGGATGAGTTATTGATGGTGTACTTCAGCCAAAGTCTAAGTGGCGCGGCCTTGGAATGGTACACGCGACAGGATCATGCTCGATGGTACACTTGGGATGATTTGGCCCAAGCATTTGCATGCCATTTTCAGTATAATCTCAAAATCCTCCCGGACCATCTGTCACTGACAAAAATTGAGAAGAAGCCCGGGGAAAGCTTCAGAGAGTACGGGTTCCGGTGGAGAGAGCAAGCGGCAAGAGTCGATCCTCCAATGAAAGAGAGTGAGATGGTCGATTACTTCTTACAGGCTTTGGAGCCTACTTACTATGGTCACCTGGTGTCAGCAGTGGGAAAATCTTTTAACGAGGTAGTGAAAATGGGAAGTATGGTTGAAGAGGGGCTCAAATCCGACAAAATCATGAGCTATTCGGAAATCAAGGCAACTACCCAGGCTATCCAGAGCGGAGGGGTACTGGGAAAGAAAAAGAAAGAAGATGTGGCAGTAGTTGACTCGAGAACTTGGTCCAGGGGCCCATCACCATATTACCATCAACCTCGACCCTGTCCCCAAACCTACTCCCACACTCCACAGCACTATTACCCACCCCGTGGTTCCCACTTCTCTGTCCACCATGCCCACGCATACCCCCAACAATCTACTCATGCACAATGGCACGCACCCACCTTACAAAATACTTATCCAACTCAAAACACCTACCCACCTCCAAGAGCCTACAGGAATCCCCCTGGGGTAGGTTTGCGAGCCAGCCAAAATTTCAAGCAGGAGAGGGCACAAAAGCAGGAAACTTTCACCCCGTTGGGAGAGTCATATGCAGACTTGTTTGAGAAACTAAAGCATTATAACCTGATTGCACCAATTCCTCCAAATCATGTGGATAAGCGTGCAAGAGGTTTTGACCCTTCTAAGTGGTGTGAATACCATTCCAGTGCCCAGGGGCACGATGTCGAAAGTTGCCGGGATTTGAAAAGGGAGATAGAAAGAATGATTCAGGAAGGGGTAATTGCGGTCCAAGACAGTGCCACCCAGAACATTGCACTGAATCCTTTACCTGCACATGATGGTGCACATTTTGTGGGGAAGATCCATGGCGACAGGGAGTATGAGAATACTCTCGGAAAATCATTGAATGAAGTCAATGATATTGAAATTGGTGAAGGTCCCAGCAACTCTGGCGGAAAATCTAGTGGCTAAGATGTCAAGTTTGGTGATTGGAAAGACGCTCCACCTCTTGGTGACCTAGAGTGGAGTTTTGGTGGTTTATTTTATCGTCATTTCTGTTGTCCGAGTTATTTTTAGGGTTGTAATCCGGACATTGTCTTGTGACTCAAACCCTTCTATCTTTTAACTTTGCGTTGTTTAGTCATAATAGCTTGTTTAGTGTCGTCTATGTTTGTTCAAGGGTTCTAACTTTAGTCTAGTTGCTTGTTTTGTTGTTTAAACCCTTTCACCATCAATCTAATGCAATTCTCTATTTCCCGCTATTTCTAGTCATTTTATCTAGTTCCCTTCTCCTATTACAATTCTTTTCATGCTGGTTCTAGTGACATGTCATGCACGCATAATTCTCAAGCTTGGTTTTTAAAAGTCAGTTTAGTAATGAAGCAATGAAACAATGTTGAAGATGTAGGGACATTCGAGGAATAAGAAAGGGCATGTTGAGATCACTTCGAGCCCAAATTGTGAAACTGGGGGTAGATGGAACATAAAGAAGTACTGTCGAAATCGGCAAGTTTGCACCAAGTTTACAGGGGCTGTTCATGGCACCATGTTTGTTGCCCTAATCGACAAATACAGAAGGTAAAATATGTGAATATGGTTATTAATTCCGGTGCAATCAAAAGATGTTACTTATGTTTTCCTCGGTTTGTTTAATTGTGTAGTTTGTACTTGGCATGTTTTGGAGATTGGAATGACGAAGGCATGTTGTTCTGCTATCCAAATACTTTATTCTTTGTTACCCCTTTGATCCTCGGTTGCTTTCTTGCATACCCCTCTTTCGGAATCAATGGTAAAACTCGTAAGCCCGAGCGGGGAAAGTAAGTGGAAAAACAAGTGAAAAATAATGAAAAGAAAAGAAAAAGAGAAATGAAAAGAAAAGAAAAAGAGAAATGAAAATAAAAGAAAAGAGAAAAGAAAAGAAAAAGAAAAGGAAAAGAAGAGAAAGAAGAAAAAAAGAAAAAAGAAAAGAAAAGAAAAAGCAAAGAAAAGAAAAGAGAAGGAAAAGAAAGGAAAAGAAAAGTGGAAGAAAGATCGCAACAACAAAAGTAGTCGCCTGAACTACGTTCGACTTGATCCCGAAAGGGTATGTAGGCAGCCTCTCTCTGAGGTTCAGTCACACCGAAATCTAAAAGCCCCCAAGAAAGAAACTGGGGCAGAAGTTGTGGTTGCTGTGGGAAATCTAATTCCGAAAGTTGTAATTTTGAGCCCATGATGAAATTGTTTTGAGCCTTTAATACCCTTTCTTTCTAACCTTATCCGAAAGCCCACATTACGGTCCAAAGAAAGACCTTATGATCAGTCTTCAAGAAATGTTGGGTCAAGCGAGCAGAGGTGAACCGTATCAGGGGCAACACTCTGATCCAGCGAAGGAAATGAAGGATGAGAGAGTCTTGCCGATGAGAACCACCATGGGTACCCCAAGGCGATGAAAGAAGAGAGAAATCAAAAATGAGAGAGTCTTATTGGTGAAAACCTTTACAGGCACCATACGGCGACGGTGAGACGAGAGAAAAACCAAAATGAGAGAGGCTTGATGGTGAAAACCCTACGGGCACCACAAGTCAACTAAGGGTGGTGAATCAGATAGGGCAAGCGAAGCATTGAAGCCCAATTTCACGGCGAAAAGGTACAACAAGAGCTGAACATCAGATTGGCTAAACAGAGTAGGCTGCAGGTGCATGTCAAGGTCGCTAGAGTCGGTATCCACATCTGATGGTTTACTACTCTATATGTTTTTTGTTAGGAATCGTCTCTTTCCATTATCCTTTACTCTATTCCTCCTACCTTGTTTTACTCCCTCTTCCTGGGTCGGTTGTTTAAAACAAGTGAGAAATGACTTCAAAATCTTCCACCAAGCTTTCCAGTTAAATAAAATAGGATCTGGTGAACACATAAAGGCGTCAAGTCAGGAGACAACAGCAGGCACAATGAGTTGACCACAACCAACATGCTTTGGGATTCGTGTGAAATACAAGGGTGTGGTACGTATCAATTCAGGAACAGTACAACAGATGGAGGATGTTTGGTGAACGGATTAGAGGTGTTCTACATGTCAAGGGTAGCAAAGAAAGTGGTTAGTCAATAAAAAAGCAAGATCTTCGAATGGAAATCAGTTATCATGACAAGTGAAGGAGCAACAGACCTCAAGGCCGAGGCCAGTGGTTAAGTCAAGAAAGAACAGCATATACACAGAGTGGGGGAAATGGACGTGCTTTGGGATTCATATGAGACATAATGGTTGGGGAGATGCCAGTTCATGCAATGCAACAAATAGAGGATATTGGGTCTGAATGGAGAAAATCTATTTTATGTGATGAGGACAACAGAGAAAGGGGTCAGTCCATAAACAAGCAAGGTCTTCGAGTGGAAATCAGTCATCATGGGAAGTGAAGGAGCAATCTCCCTCAAAGTTCAAGGCCACAAACCAACCACCACATTTTAAAATCACAGGTTTTCTTTGTTTGAAACAGGAACAAAGCAGTGCCAGAAAGTTGGAAGAAAAGAGAAGAAAAGAAAAGGGAAGACGACAAGAGCCGACAAAAGAGAAGTTTCTCAAAATCTTTGCCCTTGCCTGTCTTGTGCACAAAATACTGCCATTGCTTTTCACATTTTTTCTCCTAGGATATAAATCTTAGTCTGATGAAACTTTCTCCTAAGATAACCAAAAAGGGACCTAGTCTGATGAATTGTCTCCTAGGACCAATATCTTAGTTTGATGAGTCTTTCTCCTAAGATAGTAAACCTGTTCTGATGAACCTTCTCCTGGGATCTAAATATTAGTCTCATGAATCTTCTCCTGGGACCAACATCTTAGTCTGATGAATCTTTCTCCTAAGATAGCAAAAGACCCAGTCTGATGAGTCTTCTCCTAGAGTCGAAATCTTAGTCTGATGAAACTTTCTCCTAAGATAACCAAAAATGGACCTAGTCTGATGAATCTCCTCCTAGGATCTAAATCTTAGTCTGATGAATCATTCTCCTAAGATAGAAAACCTAGTCTGATGAACCTTCTCCTAGGATCAAAATCTTAGTCTGACGAATCTTTCTCCTAAGATAACAAAATGGACCTAGTCTGATGAATTTTCTCCTAGGATAAACGTCTTAGTCGGATGAGTCTTTCTCCTAAGATAACAAAAGTGGTGACATAGTCAGATGAATCTTTCTCCTAAGATAACAAAAGTGGTAACATAGTCTGATGAATATTCTCCTAGAGTTTAAATCTTAGTCTGATGAGTCTCTCCCCTAAGATAGAAAGACCTAGTCTGATGAAGTTTCTCCTAGGATCAGAATCTTAGTCTGATGAATCATTCTCCTAAGATAACAAAAGACCTAGTCTAATGAATCTTCTCCTAGAGTCGAAATCTTAGTCTGATGAAACTATCTCCTAAGATAACCAAACATGGACCTAGTTTGATGAACCTTCTCCTAGGATTAACATCTTAGTCTGATGAATCATTCTCCTAAGATAGAAAACCTAGTCTGATGAACTTTCTCCAAGGATCCAAACTTTAGTCTGATGAATTTTTCTCTTAAGATAGAAGACCTAGTCTGATGAATTTTCTCCTAGGATAAATGTCTTAGTCTGATGAAACTTTCTCCTAAGATAACCAAAAATGGACCTAGTTTGATGAATCTTGCCCTAGAGTCAAAACCTTAGTCTGATGAATCTTCTCCTAAGGTCGACATCTTAGTCTGATGAATCTTTCTCCTAAGATGGCAAACCTAGTCTGATGAACTTTCTCCTAGGATCCAAATCTTAGTCTAACGAATCTTTCTCCTAAGATAACAAAAGACCTAGTCTGATGAATCTTTCTCCTAAGATAACAGAAAACCTAGTCTGATGAATGTTCTCCTAGAATAAAAATCTTAGCCAAATAGTTCTACTCGCATGAGACGTACATACCAATCAAGTCTTTAGTTTTACTCTCACCATCGCATCAGTAGCTTAGGTAACAATTCATAAGTCTGCCCAACCACCAAACTGGGGTAGAAAATTTTCTTTGTTTGTCTATTTTGTTGCAATCAGAAGACCACCTGGAGAATAAGGGAATACTTTTCATGTTTCAGTAGTCAGGCGCCCACCTGGAGAACAAGGGAAGTACAATTCAAATTTTAGCTTTTAATTTTTAATATTGGATAACATGATGTGCCCAGTCACCAAACTGGGGCAGAAACTTTTCTTTGTTTGTTTATTTTGTTGCAATCAGGAGCCACCTAGAGAACAAGGGAATACTTTTTAAGTGTTGCAGTCAGGAGCCCACCTGGAAAATAAGGGAATACTTTTCAAGCATTAGCAGTCAGGAGCCCGTCTGAAGAATAGAGGCACATATTTCAAACTTCAACAGTCAAGCATCACTCGGAGGAATGGCAAAACATCGCCAATCACAATTCAAGGCAATAACGCAAGAATTCCATCAGAGGAAGACAAGATCAAGGCAACACAAGATCAAGTTAGAAGACATAGATAGGACCCCTTTTGTAATTCATAGATCATAGCTTAGGCTAGCTTCTTTTTATTTTAATGCGGTGTGATAAGGAGGTCAGCAAGCAGTATCAGCAGCAACAGCAGTGAAATCACAGCTCCTGGTAGTCCCAGCTACCAAACCTTCCCGAACTACACTGACCTGATTCCTTTTTAGCCAAGGATATGCAGGCAACCTTTGAAGCAGGGTTCGGTCAGATGGTTTTCAAAAATGCTTCACACGGAGTATTCGAGCGGGTAAAAATCGCTCGTATGCGTTCACTTATCATTGCACGAAAACTCTTCGCGTTCCCAAGCAAAGAGGGGTAGCTGTGAGCACGTGATTTTTTCCCAAAGTGAATTACTCCCAAAAATTCAAACAAAATAATTTTACACTTTTGTGAATTTTGTGTTATTTTCTGTTAATTATTTGCATTTTATTTGTGCATTTTAATTCATATGCAAAATACAAAAATATATTTGCATTCGGGATCTAATTTCATATTTTAGGATTAATTAGGGATTAATTTATTTTAGAACAAAATATGAAGAAAATAACAAAAATAGTTTACTTTTGTATTTTTTATTGTTTAATTGTGAATTCATCACGAAATAGATTTCAAATAATTTTAGGAGTTAATTTGTTTAACTTTGAAATATATTAGGACTTTATTTTAATTTTAGCATTTTTATAAAATTAGAAAAAATACAAATATACAAAATGAAACACAAAAAAAACAAATACCTAAATTGGGATTCACCAGCCCAAAGACTCTAATCCTATTCCTTCAAGCCAAAGTTAAATCAAACACTTACCTCAAATGCTCCAAAAGTTCACTCAAGCCTCTAGAATAGCTTTACCCCTCGAATTCACCACCAAACCGCTCGAATCTAGTCACAAATTACTTGAATGCATCAACAAAAGCTAATTGAATCAACTTGAATGCATAAAAACGAATTTCCTAAAGTTTTACTCAAAATTTCCCAAAATGCCCCCAGACCCACGTGGTCAAAACCCGAGGTTCGAACCAAAACCCGGTTACCCATTCCCCTATGATTCCAATTATATGATTAGTTTTGTAATCGGACCCCAAATTGAGGTCCAACTTCCCAATTTTTTGAAAACCCTAATCCTTAACCAAACCCCCAATTCCCTTTTATGAAAATCCTTAATTGGAGTTGAAATCATGTTACAAGATGTTAAGGAGTGAAGAAAATAAGTTAGAAATCACTTACCAATCATTTTGAAGAAGAAGAATTGTCTGGAAAATCACCTCTTATGTTTTGGGTTTTGAAAAAGTGTAAAATAGCTGAAAATCTCGGATTTATATACTTTACTGAAGGCTGGTGCGAACCGCACAAAAATGCCACGTGGCCGCACCGAAAAAGGGAAGAAAATTGGTTCTCTAAACCTACCCAGCGCGGACCGCACTGATTTGGTGCACGACCGCGCTGGTGGACCTGCACCTGGCCTCTCTGAACCTAGCCACGCGGACCGCACACAAATGCACCGCAGCCGCGTGGCTTCCAGCGCGGACCGCACTGATTTGGTGCGCGGCCGCGCTGGTTAAACTTAAACCAATGACTTTTCTGACCCTGCCCACGCGGACGGCGCAGAATTGCACCGTGGCCGCATGGGACCTTCTACACTGCCACACATGATATTTTAAGCCTAAGGCCTCCCGGGACCTACTCAAAACTCACCCGAGCCCTCGGGGCTCCAAACCAAACATACACATAACTCCAACAACATCCTACTGACTTACTCATGCGATCAAATCGCCAAAATAACATCATTTACAAAGAATCGAGCCTCAAAACTCATGATTTTCGTTTCAAAGTTCTTTAACTTTCTAACTTGGAACTCATAGTCCGAAACACGTCATGCGACGTCCGATTTCGACCAAATTTCACAGAAAGCGCTTAATGCATATTTAAGACCTGTACCGGGCGTCGAAACAAAAATACGAGCCCGATACCTATATTTTCTAGCTCATTTCCATTTCTATTTTTCCTTAATAATTTTAGAAAATAATTTAACAGAAAAATTCTTTTATCGGGGTTCTGGACCTCGGATTTCGACTCCGGGCACAAGCTCGAGTTCCATATTTTTCTACGGACCTCCCGGGACCGTCACATCACCGGTCCGGGTCCGTTTATCCAAAATGTTGACCAAGGTCAACTATATCAATAGTAATATCATAATTCTTCAAATTTCTTTTTTTAGAATTCATATATTTTAACATAAAAACCTTTCAGGCTTCGCGCCCGGACTACGCACGCAAATCGAGGCAACTACAAAATGAGGTTTTCAAGGCCTCGGAAGCGCGGAAAAAGAGAGAAATACGGTGATGACCCCTTTGGGTTGTCACATTCTCCACCTCTAAAACAGTCGTTCGTCCTCAAACGGACAAAAGAAAGAAGTACCTAAGTCAGGAAATAGATGAGGGTAACGGCTCCGCATATCAGACTCGGACTCCCAGGTCGATACCTCGGGAGGCTGATCTCTTTACTGAACACGCACTGAAGGAAAACTCTTCGACCTCAACTGTCGAACCTGCCGGTCTAGAATAGTTACCGGCTCCTCCTCGTAAGATAGATCCTTGTCCAACTGGACAGTGCTGAAATCTAACACGTGGGTAGGATCTCCGTGATACCTCCAAAGCATAGACACATGAAACACTGGATGCACGGTTGACAAGCTAGGTGGTAAGGCAAGCCTATAAGCACCTCTCCCATGCGATCAAGAATCTCAAATAGGCCAATGAACCTAGGGTTAAGCTTGCCCTTCTTCCCAAATCTCATCACACCCTTCATAGACGATACACGGAGCAATACTCGCTCGCCAACCATGAAAGTTACATCTCGAACCTTGCGATCCGCATAACTCTCTTACCGTAACTGAGCCGAATGAAGCCTGTCCTGTATGATCTTGATCTTATCCAAGGCCTCCTAGACTAAATCTGTACCCAACAAATGAGCCTCTCCCGGCTCAAACCATCCAACTGGAGACCTACATCGCCTACCATACAATGCCTCATAAGGAGCCATCTGAATGCCGGACTGGTAGCTGTTGTTGTAGGCAAACTCTGTTAAAGGTAGAAATTGGTCCCAAGAGCCTCCAAAATCAATAACATAGGCTCAGAGCATATCCTCCAATATCTGAATAGTCCTCTCGGACTGACCATCTGTCTGAGGATGGAATGCTGTACTCAACTGAACTTAGGTGCCTCACTCCTGCTGAACTGCTCTCCAAAAGCGCAAGGTAAACTGCGTACCCCGATCCGAAATGATGGATGTCGGCACACCATGAAGGCGAACAATCTCTCGGATGTAGATCTCAGCAAGTCTCTCTGATGAATAGGTGGTGGCAACAGGAATGAAATGTGTTGACTTGGTCATCCTATCAACAATAACCCAAATAGCATCAAACTTCTTCCGGGTCACTTAAGGTGTCCCATGTGGAGAAGTGTTTGGATAGGATCGTGCGTTGTAGCGAAGCTACTGACGAGCTTGAGGTACAGCTCTTTCATTTGAGTCATTTCCATGATTTGAGCATATTCAGATTGTTGCTTTTGGTGTGCGTATTATGCTAGTTGTGGTTTATGCCTCTATTGATGTGTCGTGTCGCCAGAGTGGTGTGTTGGGATAAAAGAGATCGTCGCGATCATTAATGAATACAAACGGATTCGATTTTAGCATGTTTGATGGGTAAATATCGAGGTTCAGTTCAGAAATTTGCTATAGTTCTTACCAAGTGAGAAGTAGCCTTATGGATGGTTGATCTGAGAAATGGTTATGATTTATTGTGTGTTTCCCTGTCATTGGCAGTATGTGGAAGTATTGGAATGATCCCTTAGTTGTTTAGAGGTTTTCTATTGGTATTCGGTTGTTAGGTGCAGCTACATTCAATATAAGTTATTGCTACGAGCGTTAGAGTTATGTGGTTTAGCATGTAATCGCACCTGAGGTTGCAGGTATGGGTTATTATAGCCGGTTCGGGCTTATTCTGAATATAGATGTGAGATTCTGATCTTGTGTATGATTTTAGAAATGGAAATGTGGTTCGATGGCTTATGGGCTAGATTGGGTTGTGAAATTTTAGTTGCAGTATGTGATCTGACCTATATGAGATAGGGTGACGTGGGATCACCCCTGGGTATATGCATGGTAAGGTTATTCAGCGATTGGTTGGCTTTTAGAACAACTCTAGGTATGTTCGAGGATGAACGTGTGTTTAAGTGGGGGAGGATGTAACGACCCGATCGGTCGTTTTGAGCTTTTGCACCTTGATCTCCAGTTCTCGAGCATGACTTGCCCCGTGTTATATATTATGACTGATGTATATCATTGGTTTTGGTTTTCAGGAAAATTGTGAATGAATTTGAAAGAACAGTCTCAGTTGAAAGCTTTGAATTTGAAAAGTTTGACCAAGAGTTGACTTATTTGTATATGAGCTCGGATCGGAATTTTTATAATTTGGTCAGCTTCGTTGGGTGATTTATGACTTAGGAGCGTGATCGGAATGCATTTTGGAAGTTCGTGGAAGGATTTGGCTTGAATTGGCAAAGTTAGTATTTTGGCGAATTCCGGTTGATGGGTGAGATTTTGATCCGAGGGTCGTAATGGAATTATGAGAGTTACTGTAGCTTTTTTATGTCATTTGTGATGTGTGTGCAAAATTCCAGGTCATTCGGACGACGTTTGGTCAGGTTTTTGATCGAAAGTGTATTTCAGAAATTTTTGGAAAACTTAGGCTTGAATTCGATGAGTTTTGGATAATTTGATGTTGTTTGTGGTGTTTTGATTATTGGAATGGGTTTGTATAATGTTATGGGATATGCTGGCATGTTTAGTTGAGGTCCCGAGGTCCTCGGGTGAGTTTCGGGTGGTCAATCGAACCACTTTGTGCCTTAAAGAATAGCAGAAAATTTGCAGGTTCAGTTGCAGGATTTTTGTTCTCAGCGATCGCATAAGGTTTCTTGCGATCGCATAGGAGGATTTGTGGGGGGGTTGTTCTGTTGTTCATTGCATTTGCATAGCATGGGAAAAATGTTCTTCGCGAACGCGGTTGACGTATTACGATCGCACAGAGTAAAGTTGACCTGAGGCCTTAGTTGGATTTTGTTCATCGCGAACGCAGAAGGATATCCGCGATCGCATAGAATTATTTGGGCAGTGCACTGCGATCGCATTGGGTATGGTGCGTTCGCATAGATTTAATTTTGGGAGCTGAAGATTTGTCCTTCGTGATCGCGAGGAATGTTCTGCGATCGCATAGAAGAAAATATTGACTCGGCAGAATGTTTTAAAATCATCTTATTCGCGAATGTGGGTTTATTTTCACCCATGGCTGCTCGTTTTTGGAGATTTTTAAAGGAAATTAAAGAAGGATTCAAGAGGAATCGACTTGAGGTAAGAATCTTGGTCTTAAGACTCGATTATATTGCGAAATCCACATAGAAATTTATGGAAACTAAGCCTAAAATTGAATAACTAGGGCTTGAGATTTTGAAATTTGATTTAGGGATTTGAAGGACCATTTGAGGTCGAATTTGAGAACTTTTGGTATCTATAAACTCGTGCGGAGATAAGGAATCTATTGATGTGAAAACTTCTGAGTTTCGAGAAATGAGCCCGGGGCTCGGAGCCCTCGGGTCTCCTAACCAAACACATGAACTAACTCAACAACATCATACGAACTTAACCGTGCGATCAAATCGCCAAAATAACATAAAAAACAATGAATCAAGCCTCAAAATCACTAGTTTTTCCTTAAACTTCATTAACTTTCAAATTTAGAGTTTTAAGTCCGAAACATGTCAAACGACGTCTGATTTCAACCAAACTTTACAGAACCATCTAAAATAACATATCTGACCTGTACCGGGCACCGAAACTAAAATATGGGCCCGATACCAACACGTTCTAATCAATTTTCATTTATATTTTCCTTAATAATTTCAGAAAAATAATTTTACTCAATAATTTATTTCTCGGGCTTGGGACCTCAGAATTCGACTCCGCGCGTACGCCCAAGTCCCATATTTTCCTACGGACCCTCCGGGACCGTCAAATCACGGGTCCGGATTCGTTTGTCCCAAATGTTGACCGAAGTCAAATTTAATTAATTTAAGCTTTCCGGCTACGCGCCTGAACTGTGCACGCAAATCGAGGAACCCCAAATGAGTTTTCAAGGCCTCGGAAGTACGGAATAAATAGAAAAGCAGGTGATGAACCTTTGGGTCGTCACACGTGATAACATGGCGGGTCATCACATTTGGCTTGGACTTATATATTTGTTAAAATATTTTTAAATACTATAAACAATTGAATTTGAACCCCAACAAATCAAATGCTTTGCGGTAGATATTCGAACTCGAACCCATAAAGGTCAAATTCTAAATCCTCTTAATTTGATTTGATGGTGTAAAAATTTTATACAATGTAATTGTATATAAGCTAAACTCTTCCTAATTAAGACCGCCAATGTTGTGTTCATACTACTCTTCTATTTTTATGGTGTTGAGCCTTATTTACTAGTTATTATTTGCTTTCCTTTTATTTAACGCTTCTTGTTAGAGCTGTCGATATGGGAGGGTCCGGGCTACCCCAGCCCAGCACACGTGGGCTTTAGTAATTGATGGGCTGGGCTGGGCTAGCCCAGTGTGACGACCCGATCCGTCGTCTCATGAGTTACTACCCTATTCTTCCCATTTTTTGCTTTCTTATATTCCATTATCGGTATTGAGTGCGTTAGAATTTATTTGGAATGATTTTGATAAGAAATGAGACACTTAGTCTCTTTTAAGAAGGCTTAAGTTGGAAAAGTCAACCGGATGTTGACTTATGAGTTAAAAGGCTCAGAATTGAATTCCGATGAATCGGTTAGCTCCGGGTGATGATTTAAGGCTTAGGAGCGCAATCGGAAGTAATTTTGGAAGTCCGGTGAAGAAGTTAGCCTATTTTGGCGAAGTTAGTATTTTGGCGATTTCCGGTTGATAGGTGAGATTTTGATCCGAGGGTTGGAATGGAATTCCGAGAGTTGTTGTAGCTTCGTTAGGTGAATTGAAATATGTGTGCAAAATTTCAGGTTATTCGGAGGTGATTTTGTTGGGTTTTTGATCAAATACGTGTTTCGGAAGTTTTAGAAGAACTTAGGCTTGAATCCGATGTAAAATTGGTATTTTGATGTTAGTTTTGGTGTTTTGAGAGTGCAAATAAGTTTGAATGATCATATGTGACATGTTAATATGTTCGTATGCGGTCCCGAGGAGCGCGGGTGAGTTTCGGATAGGTTTGGGTTGCGTTGTGCTCGTTTTTCTTATGCTTCGACATCGTTTCTTCAAGCATAAATGATATCCTATTGAACAAATGAGCTCCGGTTAATGTTTTTAATGAAGCATTAGATTCGTATCATAATTACGGACCCGTAACAAAAAGAATCATCGAATTTGGACATCGTATGAGGATTTTATGGCCATTTTACTAAGGTTGCCCAGATTTTTAGGTTAATGACGAAATTGCCCCTGACGGCGTATTAAAAACCTGCAATATTTGCAAATCTTAAAACCAACATATCTCCTTCATTATAAGGTCAAATTGAGTGATTCAAAAGTCTAAATTCATTAGAATTTCACAAGAAATCCATTGGGAGCAGTAAAACGCGTGAACAGTATACCTATAATGAGCAG
>MU772472.1:5554-27968 GCA_026770625.1 Nicotiana glauca
GTATCGGTAGAGACTTCAAGGTATATCTGCTACGTCCGCAGATCGAGGAGTCCCTTTCCAGCTTTTCTGTAATAAGTGTAGTTCTTCCAGTATTTTCCTCCTTTGTATAGATATTCTTGAGTCAGAGCCTCTTATGTATCCCTTAGCTTGTGATTTGTGAGTTTCCGGGTTTTAGGGAGTCTGTTGGCTTTGTGAATTGTTGTGGTATGTGTCGAGCGGCACCTTAAACCCTGTTTATTTTTACCAGTTCAGTTTTATTTATTTTCTTCCGCAAATTTTGGTTTTTCTTCTGCATTGTTAGGCTTACCTAGTCACCGGGACTATGTGCCATCACGACATGTTCATGGAGGATGAACTGGGGTCGTGACACTTGGTAATTGGGAAGACTCTCCATTTCTTGGTCAGCCGGAGTGGAGTTTTGATGATTTATTTTGTTGTCATTTCTGTTGTCCGGGTTATTTCAGGGTTGTAATTTGGATATTTTCTTGTAACTCAAACCCTTATATCCTTTTATTTTGTCTAGTTCCTTTAGTCGTAGTATCTCATTTAGTGTTGTCTAGGTTTGTTCTAAGGGTTGTACCCTAGTTTATTGTGCTTGTTTAGTTGTACAAACTCTTTCCTCGTCTGTCTAATGCAATTCTCTATTTTCTGCTATTTCTAGTCATTTATGATTAGTTCTCTTCTCCTCTTATAGTTCTTTTCATGATGGTTCTAGTGACATGACATGCACGCATAATTTTAGGCCTAATCTTAAAAGTTAGTTCAATCATGAAGCAATTGGGAAGATGATAGGGGCACTTGAGGGAAATAAGAACAGATTTGGACTTTGAGATCATTCGAGCCCGAATTGTGTGAAACTGGGGCAGATACAACATAAAGAAACCCTATTGAAATGCATCCTGCCGCATCAGGTTGAAGCTAACAACAAGTTTTCCCAAACTGACTGGGGCCGTTCGTGGTAATGAGAGTGAGAGTGTTGTCCAATGGTGCTTTGTATTTAACAGATGTAGAAGGCAAATGTGTGGATATGGCTATCAATTCTGATGCAGTCAAAAGATATTATGTATGATTTCTTTGGTTAAATTGTATTTGTTTGTCCTTGGCATGTTTTGAATATTGGAATGATGAAGGCATTTTGTTCTGCTATCTAAACACTTTATCCTTTGTTACCCCTTTTGAGCCTTATTTATTTCCTTTCATATCCCTCTTTTGGAATTAGTAGAGTAGATCATAAATGCAAGCGTGAAAGATAAGTAAAGGAAAAGAGAGAAAAGAAAGAATGAAAAGAGAAAGAAAAAGAAAAAAGAGAAAAAAGAGAAGAAAAACAACAACAAAAAAGAAAAAAAAACAAAAAGAAGGAAAGAAGAGAAAAGAAAAAGAACAGAAAAATCACAAAAACAAAGTAATTTCCATGATGTGAACTACGTTTGACCTGATTCCTGTTAAGGATGCGTAGGCAGCCTCACGGCTCGGTCATAGTAAAATAAAATATCAAAAGATCTCCAAGCAAGAAACTGGGGCAGAAGTTGCGTTTGGTGTAAGAAATCTGATTCCGAAAGTTGTAATTTTGAACCCATTTGAATTGTTTTGAGCCTTTAATACCCTTTATTTCTAACCCCATCCAAAAGCCCACGTTACGATCCAAAGAAAGTCCTTCTGATCAGTCTTCAGAAGATGCCAAGTCGAGCAAGCAAAAATGATTCATGTCAGGGGCAACACTCCAGTCCATAGCAGGAAAGATAATGAAAATGAGAGAGACTTATTGGTGAAAATACTTACGGGCACCGTAAGGCGACAGGAGCTGAGAGAAATAAAAAACGAGAGAGTCTTATTGGTTAAAACCCTCACGGGCACCTTGAGGCGACTGTAATTTGAGAAAAAGAACAAAATGAGAGAGGCTTGATGGTGAAAACCCTTTGGGTACTACAAGTCGAATAAGAATTGAGAATCAGATGGGAAATAACCAGACGGAGATTGTGAAAGATGACTAACGACGGAGAATCAAAGCCCTGTTTCATGGTTTAAGGGTATAACAAAAGCTGAACATCATATTTGCTTAACAGAATAGGCCGCAGGTGTATGTCATGGTCATTAGAGTTGGTATCCACATCCGATAGGATTCTACTTTGTAGTTTTTTTTGGTTAGGAATCATCTCTTTCCATTGTCCTCTAAGTCTGTTCCTTTTGTCTTGTTTACTTCCTCCTCCTGAGTCTGTTTGGTCAGAACAAGTGAGAAATGACTTCAAAATTTTCCATCAGTTTTCCAATTGCATAAGACGAGATCTGGCTAGTACCTTAAAGTGGAATAAGTTAGGAAAGAACAACAAGCGCGCTGAGTTGGTAATAATCAACATGCTTTGGGATCCCTGCAAAATACAAAGGTTTGGTATATATCAATACATGGAGAATGCAACAGATGAAAGGTGTTGGTTGAACGGATCAAATTTATATTCTGTGATAAGATTGACAAAAAGGGTGGACCAGTGACAAGCAAGATATTCCAAGCAGAAATCAAAGGTTATAGACCTCAAGGCCAAGGCCGGTGGTTTAAATCAGGAAAAAGCAACATGCACACTGAAGTTGGTAACAATCAATATGCTTTGGGAATCAGGTGAAACGCAAAGGCTTGGTAGATGTCGGTTCAGGAGCGATGCAACAGACAGAAAGTATTAAGTTTGAAGAAAGAGAGGTATTTTCATTGTTAAGGTTTACAAAGGAAGTGGTTAGTCAAGGAACAAGCAGGGTCTTCGAATGGAAATCAGTTATCATGTCAAGTGAAGGAGCAACAAACCTCCAGGCCAAGGCCAGTAGTTTAAGTCAAGAAAGGATAACATAAATACGGAGTGGGGGCAATGGACATGATTCGGCATTCATGTGAGACACAAAGGTTGAGTAGATGTCGGTTCATGAGCAATGCAACAAATAGAGGATATTGAGTCTGAACGGAGAAAAGGTGATACGGATGATAGAGAAAGTGGTTAATCAATAAACATGCAAGGTCTTCGAGTGGAAATCAGTTATCATGGGAAATATATGGGGTCAGATAAGAAGACTAGAAATGAAAAACAATAGTTAGGAATCCTGCGGCTAAGGATCAGTCAGAAGGTCGGAAATTTTTGACCAAGTTCAAGGCAGTCGACCGAAGCAGAGCATGGAAAGGAGAAAACCATCCCCAACAAGAGTATCATAACCAACCACCACATTTTAAACTGACAAGATTTTTCTTTGATTGAGACATGGGCATAAAATATCATTTGTTTCGGAGAAAACCTCTATAAGGAAAGATAAGCACCAGACAGGTTTGATCGTAAATTCTCAGACCCTCCTATAAAATAGGACTTAATTTAAAATTTAAAACAATCATGAGTAGCAAAATCTAGCATAAATGTACCCCAAGGAATATAAGTTGGTTTACATGTTTGAGATAGGATTCAACTAGGAGTTTTCAAGACCCTCCTGAATAATGGGACATAGTTTTAAGAATTCCATTAGGTAACAAGATTTAGCGTAAGTTCTGATGCAAGGAAGTATAATTCAGCCGTAAAAATTGTCACTCATAAGATAAGATTTAATTAGAAATTTTCAGGACCCTCCTAGATAATTGGATGTAGTTTTAAGACTGTCTTAGATAGAAAGATCAACAGAAGTCACATCTTTAGGAAAATATAAAACTGTCATTGGGATCTAGCTTGAAATGTTTTAGAGATATTTGGTACTATGATTCAATTAACACTCATGGATGCGCTCAACTATCAAACTGGGGCAGAAAATTTTCTTTTGTTTTTGTCTATTTAGTTGAATTTATGGAAGTCAAGCGTCCACCTGAAAAAAGGAAGAATAGTTGAAGTTTTTGGAAGTCAGGCATCCATCTGGAAAACAAGGAACAAGAATTGAAGTTACGGAAGTCAGGCGTCCACCTGGAGAACAAGGAACAATGTTGAAGTTTTTGGAAGTCAAGCGTCCACCTGGAGAACAAGGAACAATAGTTGAAGTTTTTGGAAGTCAGACATCCACTTGGAGAACAAGGAACAATAGTTGAAGTTTTTGGAAGTCAGGAGTCCGCCTGGAAAACAAGGAAGAACAATTGAAGTTATGGAAGTCAGGCGTCCACCTGGAGAATAAGGAACAATAGTTGAAGATTTTGGAAGTCAGGCGTCCACCTGGACAACAAGGAACAATAATTGAAGTTTTTGGAAGTCAGGCGTCCACCCGGAGAACAAGGAACGATAGTTGAAGTTTTTGGGAATCAGGCGTCCACCTAGTGAACAAGGAACAATAGTTGAAGTTTTTGGAAAGTCAAGCGTCCACCTGGAGAACAAGGAACAATAGTTGAAGTTTTTGGAAGTCAGGCGTCCACCTGGAGAACAAGGAAAAACAGTTGAAGTTATGGAAGTCAGGCATCCACCTGGAGAACAAGGAAAAACAATTCAAGTCAAGAAGTCAGACGCCCACCTGGAGAGCAGGGGAATACAATTCGAGTCAAGCAGTGAAGCGCCCACTTGAAGAACAGAGGAAAGGAAAAAATAATCAAAGGAAGACATTTAAAAGTCCAGCAGTCAGATACCCGCTGGAAGAAAAGGGAAAGCATCTCAAGAGTTCAGCAACAAAGGAACTTCTATAAAGAAATACAAGTCGGCAAGGCAACAATAGTCACAAGAACAAGTTTGAGAATAAATCTTTGTAATGCATAGATTATATCTTAGTCTAGTTTTTTCCAGTTTGTCACGGTGTAATAAGGAGGTCAGTAAACAGTAGCAGCAACAGTAAAAATCACAGCTTCATGGTAGTCCTAGCTATCAAAACTTCCCGAACTACATTGACCTGATTCCTTTATAGCCAAGGATATGTAGGAAACCTTTGAAGAAGAGGTTCGGTCATATCTTTCAAAAACATGCTTCCCACGGAGTATTCAAACGGGCAAAAATCGCTTGTATCCGCTCACTTTATCTTTGCACGAAAACTTTTCGTGTTTCCGGACAAAGATGGGCAGCTGTGAGCACATGATTTTTGCCCTCTGTGAATTAATCCCACAAAATAAAAATAAAATAATTATTTTTCATTGTTTGCAATCTTGTGAAATTTGTGGCATTTTTCGTAAATTATTTGCATATTTTGTGTGCATATTTAATTCTATTAATGCATTAAAAAAATATATGAAAAATATGACGTCTGCATCTAGGATTTAGTTTTACAATTAGGATTAAATAAGTAAGTGGTTGTTTTACAAAAATAAAAAATCACAAAAATAACGTACTTCACGTTTTAGTGTTTAATGTCAAAATTGTGTGATTTTCTTTTAATTTGGTATTTAATTATGTGTGATAATTATTAATTAGTATTTTTAAGTTAATTTGAGTTTTATAATTTAAATTTAGGATTTATTTTAATTTTGGAAAAAGGGAAGAAAAGAAAAGAAAAATAATTAATAAGAAAGAGAAGGGAAATAAAGAGGACCCGGATTTGGGCCAAAACCTTCAAGCCCAATCAAATGCACCCCAGAACCTGGCGAAATTGGCCCAAAAACCCATCCCATACCCGGTCAAGCCACCCGTCTCTGAGACCATTGAAACGACGTAGTATAAGGAGGATACTACGTCGTTTCGAGATCAACAGATTTCAACCGTCCATTTCCTCGCATCCAACGGCCAAGACCTTTCCCCATCACTCGCATCCGACCCCGACCCATTTGCATCAGAGACCGATCCGATCTCTATTACAGCTAAACGATGTCGTTCCAGTTAAGTGAATGATCTGAGCTTTGATTCCATTTTATCGAATGGCTGAGATTCAATTCCCCCTCCAGTATATAAACTTGAAACACACCCCAGATCCCCCTCAGACCAAACCCTCACTCCTCTCCTTCGTCTCTTCAGAGACATACCTCACACCACCGCCCTCCGCCTGCTGAAAATCGCCCACGGCGGCGGATGGTGGCCAATCAACCCCAAAAATACACCGTAGAATCCTCTCACCCTCCTCCTCCCAAATCCCAACTTCCTTTCCTTCGAATATCTCTGAATCTCGTCGAATATCGATTTGAAACCATGAACCCTAGCGCTGCCACAATTTCTCCGGTGGCGGCGCCACCTCCAAACATCCCCAAATCAACACCATATAATCCCCATTACCCCCTCTTTCCGAACCTCATCATAGTTCCCCTCGAATCCCTTTCAATTGTCTCGAATTTTCAATCTGAGGTCTGAACCTTAAAATGTTTATTCTCGAGGTTTCTGTGTTTTTCAAGGCCAACTTACCACAAGATAATGATGGTCGCTGGTTCTTGAAAAGGAACAAGCGATTAACATCATCTTGAGGTAAGTTGGAATGTCAGTATCAATGTCAAGTCTACTTGGTAAGTTTCTACATTCTTTTGATTGTTTTGTTTGTCTTTTTGCGTTAATTCACGTCTGTTCTTCTTTTTTTGAAGGTTTAGGTCTTTCCTGCTAAGTTTGTTTGAATTTGTTTAAATTTCTTGTTTTTCTTTTGTTGTGCTACATTTTAGAATTAGCAGTAATCTTGTTGGTTTATGCTTTCTACAAGTTTTAACTATTGATTACTATATAAGGCAATAACTAGTCTAGTTAATTTGGCGATTAATTGTTTCAAAGGTCGAATATCAAATAGGTTCATTCACTGATTATGTCTTGCTAAATTCAATGCTGATTGTTCATTTGTGAGGTATTTGCTAATTTCGTTTCAATGTTAAAACTTTTAGGTTTCAGAAATTTGTACCCTTTGATTCTGTTTGTCTAGCAATTCTGCTTTTCGAAAATTGTTTGT
Source organism: Nicotiana glauca (assembly GCA_026770625.1). NCBI lineage: Eukaryota > Viridiplantae > Streptophyta > Magnoliopsida > Solanales > Solanaceae > Nicotiana > Nicotiana glauca. The sequence continues at coordinate 12,335 of MU772472.1, forward strand.
TTAGTTTATAAATGTTTAGGACTTTTAGAGGTTCAAACTGAATGAATTAGAACAGTAGGGGGTTTAACTTAGCGTCTGCAAATAATTGAAGTAGGAAGGGGGCCACTAACAAATGTTAGTGGTGTACCAGCTGTTTAAATAATAAGCACTAAGTTAGTGGAGGATTAAAAATGAAAACTAAGTTGTGGTGGAGATGACACTATCCCAATACACATTAAAAAGGCTGAAAATACAGATGTAAAGGGGGACGGATACACTTTAAAAGCGGGGTACACAGCCAGGGAAAGGGAGAGAGAAAAAAGCATAATATAGAATTCAGAGAGGACAGAATCAAGGGTATATAATTGAGAGGCAGTCTTGAGTTACAGGGGACAAACATTGAGTGAAAAGAGAGACATTAAGTGAAAGACAGAGATTGAGAGATTTAAAGGGATAAAAATCTGGAAAAAAAAATGAGATGGCTGAAAATCTAAAGAAAATACTGTTCCATTGAATTCCCTGTTTTGATCTCTGAAGTTTTTCAAACTGCTGAAACATTTTCTGATTCTCTGATATTGAAATGGTTTGAATTCGAATCTTGAAAAGTGTTGGTTTAAGCTTTGCTGTTTGGTTTACTGTTCCATTGACCTTTTTGAGCTAATTTCACTGCCTCATTGGTTGAGTCTGGGCGGATTGCTGCCATTGCTTACTGCTGATCCTTCACTTTCTTTTGGTTTTGTTTCCCCTGTTCATTACCAGGTAACATCTCAAACTATGGACAAAAATTGATTGCAAGCATGTATTTTGAGTGGAAAGTTGGTTGAATCCAAGTTGTAGTTGAATTTATCTCTTCTGTCTTCTCTTTCTCTTTAACATTCTACAGTATGTTTTGTAATAAACTTGCCACTGAAGTTTTTCCGATTATTCATGTACTACAAAGATAACTAGGTGCTTTTGAGAGCAAAATGTGTTCCAATCCGAGGTATAACTTAGATGGATTACACTCTGTTACATGTGTTTCGGTGGTAAAGAGGTCTGGTTGTTAGTTACATGTTGCTTCAGTCTTTACTTTTGGCACTCATATACTTAAAAGAATGAATTCATGTTGATTTTTGATCCAAATAATTAGCATATGTTTTTCTGGATTGGTTAAGGTTAGTATCGAAAGTTATTGGTTTGAGTTTCCATGAGGTATTTGTAAGTTCAGTTTGAAGTTGATTCCAAACATAGATATCTATTAAATTTGAAATCAATAGTTGTTCCTGATGTTATTCAAAATGGCTTGGTGTACCAGTTATTGGGTGATGATGGGGTCTGTGGGTTTGTGATCAAGTGTAAAGGGGTCATTTTCTTTGGTCAAGACTCGATTTTGAGTTAGTGATCCTCAACTCTGTTCTTACAGGGTTTGGGTTCATCAAACTTTGGGCCTTGAGATTATATGCAGTTGTTCCTTGAGCCCCGTAGCTCACTCGTTGGCTGCTGGATCATTTTAGTGGCCAAGTTGGCCCAAAAGCGTGCTCAAGATAGAAATCAGAAGGCTATATAGGTGTTTTGTGTTTGATATTTTAAAAAATGGAGTTTAAATTCGCTAGTTTGATTTCATGTTTCATGTCGACACCAATTGATTGGCATTATTTAGTTTGTTATGGATAGTTTGGGAGTATAAGAACTGGGTTCATTTGGGCCCAAGACTAAAGGTGACTGGAATGGTTTCATGCCTGTCACACCTCCTTTTTCACTATACCCCGTAAAGGGGTATAATAAAGGGAGTTATTTCCAACTTGAAGTGACAATCGAAACGAGATTATTTAATTAAGAGATTCAGTGTCGCCACTTGGGAGATTTATGGTGTCCCAAGTCACCGGTTGAATCCTGAATCGAGGAAAAGATTGACTCTGTTTAACAGTACGCGAACCAAAAATTCGAGTAAGGAGTTCTGCTAACCTGGGAGAAGGTGTTAGGCATTCCCAGTTTCCGTGGTTCTAGCACGGTCGCTCAACTGTTATATTCGGCTTAGTTATTTAATACATTTTGAACCTACGTGCAATTTTACTTTTAACCGCTTTTATAATTATTAAGAGAATTGCAACATCATTAAAACACGTCTCGAACCACGTCACATAAATGCACCCGTGATTTTTGACATATTTTAACATCGTTGAGATTTGAATTTGGATCACATAAATATGCACCCGAATTTAGGAAAGTAATATTATTAAACACACGTCTAAAGCGACTAGCGCATTATTTACTTTGGGGGCGGCCATTAAAGTTTGTTAAACGGCCCGTCCCGATTTCTAAGTATTTTTAATGAAGTAATTAGAGAGATCCACGCAATTCGTGATTTTATTTGGCGCGGCCCACCTCAAATTATTTTAAGGATATCCTAAAATGAACTATTATTTTATACTAATGATTGTCTCTAAAATAACTTAATTAATTAGCGTTATTAATTAATTATTATTGAAAGCATTAAAAAGATTCTGGCCTCGAGATCAGGTCCAAATCAAAAGCATGCTGTAAATGGGGACTCAGTGATCTAATCCCAGATCAAACCATCACTTAGCACACATGAACTAATTTCGATTTTTTGTGCTTCTGATTATGCCAATAGTCCTAATTCTCATTTAAACAAAAGGGCATTGCTTTGGCTCATGAACGAACCCAAATCTGATATTAAGTTTTTGCTTTGTGTCGGTAAACAATTTCGTAAAGCAAATGCATAATTTATTCATATCGAAGGCATGCTGATTTTAAAAAGCAAATGTCTCTTACAGTTTCAGCCTATTTTGCACATTGATAAACAATATACTCGATCTGGAATTTTAACCGCCTTTTAGTTCCAATTCATATCTTAGAACATCTTAGCTATGGACTAAAAATAAAAGTGACTACTGAAGTTCTCAATTCGTTCCTGAACCATTTAACAAACATATGATGTAGCTATTACATTCAACAAACATATGATGACCAACCACAAGCATATGATAAATAAACTAAGGCAAATATTATGTTTGAACTACAGGACCTGTTTAGTTTTATATGAGTATGACTACACATGATAATTTTGAACCTCAAACTAACATAATAGTCACACTGGAACTGACTAACTTACAACTAATATTACACTCATACAAGTCTGGAAAACAGTTCATACAGTCTAATTAAACTACTATAGCAAATTCAGCTCACTAATCTAGTAATAACTATTACATCTGACTTCATGTTATCATCCTATTAAATACAGCCATCATGATGGACAGTTACTATATTAAACGATTACAAAATCAGGGGATATGGGAGCGACAACATTAAACTAAAAGTCAGTACACATTGGAGCTATTTCATTTCATCCCGCAAACCAAAACTTCATACATGGCTTTAAACTCAAAGAATGTGTACCTGGAAATGAAGGAAAGGAAAAGTGAGGAAACAGTGTATAGCAGCAGCAACAACAAACAGAGACTTCGAAATCAGAAAGTGATAGAAAACAGTTTCAGACCCACAACACACCAGCAGACATAAACCAAAGTTGAATGGCCCAAACTCAAACCACTCTCGAACCCAAATGACCCAGGAGAAATTGAAACAGAGGTGGAAAACCAAAGAAACAGTAAGAACTGATGCAACTTCTGTATTTTTTTTTATTAAGCTCTCAATGTACCTATCCTCTCAAACACTCTCTGTATTTCTGTGAGTTTTTCTTAAACTCTCAGCTTTGCAGAAAATGTTTTTCCCTCAGTTTTCAGACTATCTCTCTGTATTTCTGTGTGTATCCATAGCAGAGTCTATGGCTAGCCTTTTTTATATCCAGATTTTAAAACCTTTTCAGCTCTTAAAAGCATTTGCTCAATTAAGAAAGTGAATTCCCCATCCCTCTCTGATTTTCCCACTATTTTATTCAACCCATGTTATTCTCTGATTCCCAACCTTTAAGGCACTTAACAGGATGTCAGTTCCCTATTACCCCCCACTTTCCATTATTTTAGTTCAACTAGTACGGGCAACCTGTATTTTAATCCAGGCATGCCCTGGCAACCAATGCTGGCATTCCACTTAGTTATAATTTTCAAATTAAACCCCCTAAATCCTGTGTTTTTTATCTCTTAAATACTGAATACTAAAAGACATGCCAGTAAGTTTCTCTAAATCAGAAATCAAATGGCATTCATTTCTATAACCTAAATAGGTTTGTCATAGAATCGGGCAATACTGCACACATGAAAATTCAGATTTGAAACTAACGAGACATGATTCATGAATGCACCTATTTGGTATTTGACTTTCAACATAATCAACACAAACATTTTAACGGGAGCTCAAATACCATGAAGTACTATCAATTAAGCGTAGAAACTGATTAAAAACCTAAAATTAGAGTACAAAGACACACTTGACTAAATTCGAACAGAAAAAACCTCTAAATACTAATAACCAAATTGACCTAAAGGACATAAATTAAGTTCGTTACTGGACAGTAAGAAAACAAACCAATATCTAATACACCGAGAAGAAAGGATGAAGAAGTGAAACAAGCATGAAATGAAAGAAAAGGGACAAGGAGACTCACCGATTGGGCTTGACTTTAGGCTTGGTTTTTTGGTTTACACGAAGCGGAGGCCATTCATTAGTTCTTTTGTCAAGAACAAATGAATAGAGTCAATTTCGTGCTGAACCAACTCTCTAATCATAATCTTGAGTCGATGCAAGCCATCAATTCACCGTGAACTGGTTTTGAACTTTTAGGGTTCCGAATCAGATTTAATATTTGAGGGGTTATAGCATGATTCGAGGGTACTTAATGGTGGATTAGGTGTGAGGAAGTTGTGGTGGTTTGGTGGTGTTAACTTGGGAAGGTTTTGAGGTGGCGCTGCCACCGGAAAATCTTGTGGCGGCGCTAGGGTTTGGACCTACAAATGGATATTCGAGACACTAGGCTGGGATTCGAAGGAAACTGAGGGTGGATCAGAGATGGGGAGGTTATGGTGATCACACGGTGTAAATTTGGGGTGGTTTGGGCCACCAGAACCGCTGTGAGGCGATTTCTGATGGGCGGAGGGCGGTGGGGCAGGGCGGCGAGAGACATGGCTGTCTCTAAGTTGTTAGAGACTAGAGAGGGGTGGGGGATCTAGGGGGGTCTATTTGGAGGTATATATACGGGATGGGTGAACGAATCTAGGCTGTTAGATCAATTAAGATCAACGGTCTGGATCATCTGACTAAATGAGACAACGTCGTTTAGACGTCTTTGAGACCGGGTTAGTCCCTGATGCAGACGGATTGGATCACGGGTCGGTTTACGGGGTGCATTCTGGACCGTTGGATGGAGGATGGATGAACGGTGGAGATCTATTGACGTCGAAACGACGTAGTTCCATCACCATACTACGTCGTTTTGCATGTCTCTGAGACTGGAAGATTTGGGCCGGGTAAAGGGTTGTTTTGGGCCTGGACTGGGGTGTGGAATTTTTGGGCTTGGGATTTTATTTGAAACTGGTCCAACTCCTATTTCTTTTCTCTTTTTTTTATTATTTTTCTTCCTAAATTAATTTCAACATTTAAACCAAAAACCAAACTCAAATTATACAACCAAATTATCTTAAATATACTAATTAACTCCAAATAATAATTATTGTACATAATTAAATACCAAATCACACAATTAAACACTAAAATGCAAAGTACGTTATTTTTGTAATTTTTCATTTTTATAAAGCAACTTCTTACTTAATCAATCCTAGTTGTAAAAATTAAATCCTAAATGGAATTGTAACATATTTTGGTATTTTTATCAACTTAAATAAAATACACAAGCACAAACAAATGCAAATAAAAAATATCACGAAAATTCACCAAATTGCACAATAATAATAAAAACAGACAATTTTTGTTTTATTTTGTGGGAGTAATTCATGTGAGGCAAAAATCACGTGCTCACAGCTGCCCCTCTTTGCTCGTAAACATGAAGAGTTTTCGTGCAAAGAGAAAGTGAGTGGATACGAGCGATTTTTGCCCGTTTTGAATACTCAGTGTGAAGCATTTTTTTGAAAGATTTGACCGAACCTCTGCTTCACAGGTCTCCTACATATCCTTGGCTAAAAAGGAATCAGGTCAATGTAGTTCGGGAAGTTTTGGTAGCTGGGACTACCATGAAGCTGTGTTTACTGTTGTTGCTGCTGCTACTTGCTGACCCCTTATTACACCATGCTACAAGAAAAAAAAATAAAGAAGCTAGACTAGACTTTAGTCTATGAATTACTAAATCCTATCTGGACCTTCAAACTTGCTCTTGTGTTTCTTGTTGTCTCGTTGTCTTGTATTCTCTTATAGCAATTCCTTTGTTGCTGCCTTGCATTGATTTCTTGACTTGGATTGTATTCCCCCGCTCTCCAGGCGGGCTCCTGGCTTCAAAATCTTGAACTGATCCTCTGTTATACGAGTTGGGTTCCTGATTCAAAACTTTTAGAGATACGCCTCGGTTCTCCAGGCCTGCTCCTGACTTCTTTACTTTAAAATTACACCTCTGTTCTCCAGGCGGGCTCCTGACTTCAAAACTTTAAAAGTACACCTATGTTCTCCAGGAGGGCTCTTGACTTCACAATTTTAAAATTACACCTCTGTTCTACAGGCGGGCTCTTGACTTCGAAACTTTTAAAATTATACCTCTGTTCTCCAGGCGGGCTCCTGACTTCAACCTTTAAAAATTGCATCTCTGTTCTCCAGGTGGGCTCCTGACTTCACTACTTTAACAATTACACCTCTGTTCTCCAGGTGGGCTCCTAACTTTAAAACCTTAAAAGTACACATCTGTTCTCCAGGCGGGCTCCTGACTTCACAACTTTAAAATTACACCTTTATTCTGCAGGCGGGCTCCTGACTTCACAACTTTAACCATTACACCTCTATTCTCCAGGCGGGCTCCTGACTTCACTACTTTAAAAATTACACCTCTGTTCTCCAGGCGGGCTCCTGACTTCACAACTTTAAAAATTACACCTCTGTTCTCCAGGCGGGCTCCTGACTTCACAACTTTAAAAATTACACCTCTATTCTCCAAACGGGCTCCTGACTTCACAATTTTAAAAATTACACCTCTGTTCTCCAAGCGAGCTCCTGACTTCACAACTTTAAAATTACACCTCTGTTCTCCAGGCGGGCTCCTGACTTCACAATTTTAAAAATTACACCTCTGTTCTCCAGGCGAGCTCCTGACTTCACAACTTTAAAAATTATACCTCTGTTCTCCAGGCGGGCTCCTGAATTCACAATTTTAAAAATTACACCTCTGTTCTCCAGGCGGGCTCCTGACTTCAAAACTTTTAAAATTACAAAGAAAATTTTCTACCCCAGTTTGGTGGCTGTTTTGTGATTGCTCTCTTTTCACGGAAAATTTTCTCCGCTATCAACAACACTTCCTGTCCCTGTTTCTAACACAACGAAAAATTTGGTCAGTTTAAGGTGTGGTGATTGGATGTGATATTCCTGCTGGGGATGGTGTTTCCTTTCTCTCCTTTCCATGCTTGATTCTGTACGACTGCCTTGAACTCGGTCGAGAATTTTCGACCCTCTGACTAACCCTTATCCATAAATTTCCCCATTGTTGCTTTCCATTTCTAATCTTTCTGATCCTATTCTTTTCATGGAATCTTAGCCCATTTCATCATTTGGATTTCCAATGACGCCTTTCACGTCTCATCATATCATCGTCCGCCTATCCTAGCCATACTTCACTTCGCACCATGTTGGAAACTGGAAGTAAGCTTTGAAATTCCTTCTTATTTGTTAGAATCAATTTATTATTGTAAAAAGCCTTAGCCAAAAGAAAAGAAATGCGATGATTTCAAAAGATAAAAGAGAAAATCTTCCTTTAGAAGATCGTTTGAGAAAAGAAAAAGGACTTATCTGAATGGGATAACCGACCCAATGATCATATTGTGCATTTCGTATTAATCGACCCAATCTATTCAATTCAATCAATCTCCAGTTGTCTTGCTCCTGCCTCCAAATTCTCACAATTCAATTCTCTACTTAACTCTAGCATTGTTCTGCCTGATGCCTTGACGGATTTCTGCCGTCAACCTTAACTTGTTCGTTCCTTTCTTAGTTCCTCGCCGCCTCATGGTGCCCGTGAAGGTTTTCACCAGTAAGACTCTCTCATTTTTGGATTTCTCTCATCTTTCATCACCTTGTAGTTCCTTTCGAGGATTTTCACCACTAAGACTCTCTCATTTCTCTCATCTTTCATCGCCTTACAGTGCCATTATGGGTTTTCACTAATAAGACTCTCTCATTTTTCCATTTCCTTGCTTAAACCGGAGTATTGTCCCTGATATGCATTATCTATACTTGCTTGACTTGGCACTCCTCGAAGACTGATCGGGAGGTATTTCTTTGGATTTTAACATGGGTTCTTGGATAGGTTTGGGAAGAAAAAGGTATCGAAAAGTTCAAGCTAAATCCAACGGGTTAGAATTACAACTTTTGGAACCAATTTTCTCATTTCAAACATAACTTCTACCCCAGTTTCTTGCTTGGGGACCTTTTGAGTTTTACTTCCCTATGATCGAGCCGTGAAGCTGCCTACGTATCCTTAAGAGGAATTAGGTCAAACGTAGTTCACCCGAATTCCTTGTCGTTACAGTTTTTCTTTTTCATTTATTATATTTTTTCTTTTCTTTCTTCTCTTTTCCTTTCTTCTTGGTTATTGATTCCAAAAGAGGGGTATGAAATAAAATAAATAAGGCTCATAAGGGTGAACAAAGGGTAAAGTGTTTAGATAGCAGAACAAATTGCCTTCGTCATTTCAACCTTCGAGATAATGCCAAGTACAAACAATCAATGATTTTACTAAAGAAATCATACATAATATCTCTTGACTGCATCAGAATTGATAGCCATATCTATGCATTTTCCTTCAATATCTGTTAAACATAAAGCGCCATTGGACAATAATCTAGTTACAATGAGCGGTCCTTGCCAGTTCGGGGCGAACTTGCCCTTTGCTTCAGCCTGATGTGGAAAGATCCGTTTCGACACTTGCTGCCCCACTTCAAGCCTCTTGGGACGCACCTTCTTGTTATATGCTCTTGCCATCCTCTTTTGATACAATTGGCCATGACATACTGCTGCCAATCTTTTTTCATCAATTAAACTCAACTGCTCCAGATGGGTTTTGACCCACTCATCATCATCGATCTCAGCCTCGGCGACAATCCGAAGAGACGGGATTTTGACTTCCGCATGGATCACTGCTTCAGTGCCATATACCAACAGATAAGGAGTTGCACCTACTGAAGTACTAACAGTAGTGCGATAACCTAAAAATGCAAATTGTAGCTTCTCATGCCATTGCCTGGAACTATCTACCATTTTCCTCAGTATTTTCTTTATGTTCTTGTTGGCTGCCTCAACTGCTCCATTCACCTTAGGATGATATGGGGTGGAATTACGATGTGTAATCTTAAACTACTGATATACTTCTTTCATCAAATTGCTGTTAAGATTAGCACCATTATCTGTGATGATTACCTTCGGGATTCCAAATCGACAGATGATATTGGAGTGTACAAAATAAACCACTACCTTCTTGGTTACAGACTTGAAAGTTCTAGCCTCAACCCATTTGGTGAAATAATCAATGGCCACCAGAATGAACCTGTGCCCATTGGATTCTGCTGGATCAATGGGCCCAATGACGTCCATGCCCCAAGCAACAAAGGGCCATGGTTCCGACATTGTGTGCAATTCCGATGGCGGGGAGTGAATCAAATTCCCGTGTATCTGGCATTGATGACATTTGCGCACAAAGCTGATACAATCTCGCTCCATAGTGAGCCAATAGTACCCTGCTCGAAGGATCTTCTTCGCCAATATATATCCGCTCATGTGCGGTCCGCAAACTCCAGAATGTACTTCCGTCATGACTGTCATATCTTGTTTAGCATCTATTCATCTTAACAACCCGAGATCTGGTGTTCTTTTATACAACACTCCTCCACTGAGGAAAACGCCACTTGCCAACCTTCGAATTGCTCTCTTTTGATCTCATGTGGCTTGAACCGGGTATATCCCCATTCTGAGGTACTCCTTGACATCATGGAACCATGGTTCGCCATCAAGTTCCTCTTCCACCATATTACAATAAGCGTGCTGATCACGAACTTGGATATGCAATGGATCGACATGAACTTTGTCTGGATGATGCAACATTGATGCTAAGGTAGCCAAAGCATCGGCAACTTCATTATGGACTCTTGGGATGTACCTAAACTCCACTGATCGAAACCGTTGACAAAGATCATGCAAACATTGTCGATACGGTATGAGTTTCAAATCCCGTGTTTCCCATTCTCCTTGAATTTGATGTACCAGAAGGTCCGAGTCTCCCAAGACCAAAATGTCCTGGACATCCATGTCCGCAGCTAACCGTAAACCCAAAATGCATGCCTCATATTTATCCATGTTGTTGGTACAATAAAATCGAAGTTGAGCCGTAACAAGATAGTGATGCCCTATTTCAGAAATAAATACCGCCCCTATTCCAACTCCTTTCATATTTTCAGCCCTATCAAAGAAAATTTTCAGACCTGGCTTTTCAGTCAGTTCCAACTCGTCAATATGCATCACTTCTTCATCAAGAAAGTACGTCCTCGATGGTTCGTATTATTCATCGATCGGATTCTCGGCCAAGTGATCGGTCAGTGCTTGGGCTTTCATTGGAGTCCTCGTCACATAGATGATGTCAAATTATGCGAGTAATATTTGCCACTTCGCCAGTCTCCCTGTGTGCATAGGCTTTTGAAAAATGTACTTCAACGGATCCAAGCGTGAGATGAGGTAAGTAGTGTAAGATGACAAATAGTGTTTCAATTTTTGAGCTACCCAAGTTAGGGCACAACATGTCTTCTCAAGGTGAGTGTACTTAACCTCATAAGCCGTGAATTTCTTGCTAAGATAGTAGATGGCTTGTTCCTTCCTACCGGTGACGTCATGCTGCCCCAGTACATAGCCAAATGAATTCTCCAAGACAATTAAATAAAGAATCAGCGGTCTTCCTGGTTCAGGTGGAACCAACACAGGTGGATTTGATAAATACCCCTTTATCTTGTCAAACACTTCCTGACATTCCTCAGTCCATTCGACCGTAGCGTCCTTCTTCAGCAATCAAAAAATAGGCTCACAAGTTGCCGTGAGCTGAGCAATAAACCTGCGGATGTAATTCAACCTTCCCAGCAGACTCATCACATCGGTCTTGTTTTTCGGAGGCGGCAATTCTTGGATGTCCTTGATCTTTGACGGATCCAACTCAATGACTCGCCGACTGACTATAAATCCCAACAACTTTCCGGACGGAACCCCAAATGCACACTTGGCAGGGTTAAGTTTAATGTCGTACCTGCGACGCCTCTGAAAGAACATCCTCAAATCTCTGACGTGGTCGGCCTGCTGCTTTGACTTGATGATTACAACATCCACGTACACCTCAGTCTCTTTGTGAATCATATCATGGAACACAGTGGTCATTGCTCGCATATATGTTGCCCCAACGTTCTTCAGACCAAATGGCATTACTCTGTAGCAATAAGTTCCCCACGGCGTGATGAATGACGTCTTCTCTGCATCATCTTCATCCATCAAAATCTGATGATACCCAGCATAGCAATCCACAAAAGATCCGATCTCACGCCTCGCACAATTGTCAATTAGGATGTGGATATTCGGCAACGGGAGGTTATCCTTTGGGCTTGCTTTGTTCAAATTGCGGTAATCAACGCATACTCTAATCTTGTTGTGCTTCTTCGGTATTGGCACCACATTGGCCAACCATTCAGGATATCGAGTGACTCGAATAACCTTCGCATCCAACTGCTTGGTTATTTCTTCCTTAATCTTCACACTCATGTCAGTTTTGAATTTTCTTAATTTTTGCTTGATAGGAGGGAATGTCGGATCAGTGGGCAATTTGTGAACCACTAGATCCGTGCTTAAACCTGGCATGTCGTCATACGACCATGCAAACACATCTTTGTATTCCATGAGCATTTCTATTAATTCTTTCTGAGTTTTGGGTTCGAGATGGATGCTTATTTTAGTCTCTCTGATGCTACCCGCGTCCCCTAAATTGATGGCTTCGGTATCATTCAAATTGGGCTTAGGTTTTTCCTCAAAATGACTTAATTCTTTACTAATCTCCTCAAAAGCCTCATCTTTGTCAAATTCTGACTCGTACTCACACTCAACCTCTTGAACTATTATCTTAGATTGATTTCTTAGACTGGGTTGAGGATTCCTTATGCACGTCATATCATTATAATCGGCGTAAAAGGAACTGTACAAAAAGAAAAGAAGAAAATAAAGATAAAATTTATCAAGGGTGAAAAACAGGAAGGAATTGCATTTCATTAAAAATTAAAGATAACAAGGTTTGCACACTTAAAAACAAACTAAAATTCGGATTACAACTCTAAAATAATCCATACAAACTTAAAGAAAAATCAAAGCCGACTACCAAGGCTCCCTCCGAGTAGGGAGAAGAGTGGCCTTACAATTATTAAGCACTGCTCTCGGCCCGAAAAAATGTACTTATGCGTGTTTAGGACCCTCACCAAATTCTAACATGTTCACCTCGCTGAACAACTGCTCAAACGTTTCGATTAACTCTCTATCAGGGATAACCTTATCATTGGGAATCGTCGTCGCTGGTCGTTTTCTGGTACCTGCCTTGACAAATGACATGGAGAGATGTGGGACCGGCTTTGGAAGGACCCATGCCCTCTGTTTCATCTTCTTGGCTCTTCTTATGTCTGCGATTGTGGGTTGGAATCCTAGACCAAATGTTCCCGCATTTTTAGGGAGGGACACTAGTTGTATGATGCCTTGTAAAGCAGATCCTAGACCCTTTCCTGGTACGAACACATTCTTCAGCATTTCATATGCTACCATGACCGATGGGGCTGTTATCTTCGGGTTAGGGATACATTTCCCCTCTTGCACTTTCTCGACTATCATTGTGTCTGAAACTTGATAGACCCATGGCCCCTTATCATCTTCCATTTCTATAAATGGCACAATGGTGTCGCTGTGTGCGCACAAATTGTCTTCCCCGTGCACCACTATCTCCTGCCTGTCGTATTCAAACTTGATCATCTGGTGAAGAGTTGACGGTACTGCTTTAGTGGCGTGGATCCACGGTCGACCCAATAGAAGATTGTATGAGACAACTATATCTAGTACTTGAAATTCCATTGTGAACTCCACTGGTCCTATCATCAATTCCAACACTATGTCCCCGACTGAGTCTTTGCCCCCACCGTCGAATCCTCGCGCACAGATACTGTTCTTGTGGATCCTCCCATTCTCTACTTTTAGTTTGGTCAGAGTGGAGAGAGGACATATGTTCGCACTTGAACCGTTATCAACCAATACCCGTGTGACCACAGAGCTCTCACATTTTACTGCCAGATAAAGGGCCCTATTGTGTTCCGTGCCCTCTACGGGCAATTCATCATCAGAGAAAGTGACCCTGTTCACTTCGAAGATTTTGTTGGCTATTTTCTCCAAGTGATTCACAGTGATTTTGTCAGGGACATTGTAAGGCCCCGAAAATTTTCGCTAAGTAATTTAGGATTTCGTGGTGTCACGTAGGCTTATTATAATATTTGTACGTGCTATTAATATGGTGTAAATCCATTGGATTTGGTAAATATGTGTATAAGTCTTATGTTAAGTAATTTGGGGTCCAAGTAAAGGCCTAAGTCTAAGAAAAATTGGAAAAGTCCATAATAGGCTAAAATTCCCAATGATCATGCACTAGTCCATACTTTGAACGAGAATATCTAAATATATATAAAGTTTTAGGTGATGTATAACCTATCAAATGAAAGTTCTTCGAGTCTAGTTTCCAATGCTTCCAACCGTTTGTCATTTTGACATTCCCACACAAAGTTATGATCAAATTACCAAAAGCTAGAAAAATGTAATTCTGCATGAAATCTTCGATCGCAGATTTAACTCTATGGACCGCATAACCATTCTGCGATCGCAGAATGGTCACAGAATGAGGCAGAACAGCCCAGTTCTGGGCAACGAGTTATGCGACGAATCTACGGCCCGCATACCCATTCTGCGGTGGATTCTGCGGTAGCATACTTGACACCGGAGGGTTAATTTTCTAATTTTTATAACCTGACCCCATTTTAATATATAGCCTTTGGGGCTTCATTTGGGGTTATTTTCTACTGATTTTAGAGAGAGGTGAGAGAATTTTAGAGAGAGAAGGAGGAACCCAACATTTAGTGTATTGATTGTTATTACGCATTAATTGATTTGCAATTATCTATACATATACGTGAAGGATGTGCCTCAATGTGAATAATGTACCATTCTTGATAATTAGAAAAGGATGAAAAAGTACAATTATGTGTTGAAATACTTGGGCTATAAGCCGACATCGAAATAGAGAATTATTCATGCTAGTTATGTGCTCACTTACCTATGATTGCAACTTGAATTATTTTGTGGTATATGTGTCTATGATCATAACTTGTTAAATGAATATTGAAAAGAGAAACGATGTGATAATGGTGGCCTTGAGTTCCAAGGAATTGATATGATATGTGTGAAATAATGATTCATAGGTGTTGACTAATGAGAAATGAGTAATGCCTAGGCAAGGCAACCTAGCCGACCGGGTCGTGATCGGACACCATGCTGCACACATGGTGGTAATATGCCGGTATTGAATTCTGAATATGGGGAAATGAAATATTTATTGAGAGTAATACCTCCAATAAGGTGACCTAGCCGGTCGGGTCGTGACTGGACTCCGCTCAAGATGGCGGTGGTATTGAGAACAGTGGTGAACATGTGACGGAAATGCTCTAATCTAAGTTTTTGGAAATTGTATGAAAGGTTATATGAATTGCATCTTTGATATACCCATGTTATTTACTTGTACCTGTTTGATAGTTCTTTCTAGTAAAATGGTGTTTAGTAATACATACCAGTACAATTCAAATGTACTGACGTCCCTTTAGCCGGGGGCGCTACATTCGTGTTATGATTGTAGGTGGTTCTATAGCAGGTACTCCAGTCCACCGACAGTATCACCTCCTCCACTTTTCATCAGTTGTATTGGTGAGCCGCTTTCCTCTCGGTGCCCTGCGTGGCTCATGCCACTTTTATTCTGGAGTCTATTTTGATATTTCTGTAAGGTATAGCCGGAGCCTTGTTGCCGGCATTTCCATATTACTCTTTAGTTGTATTTAGAGGCTCTGTAGACAGGTTGTGGGTAGTGTCGGGTATTGGAAATTAAAATAGAGATATTGATGTTTGGCAATGATGTATATAGCTTGTAATACCTTTAAAGTGGCGAATGAATTTGCTAATGAAAATGAAATGGAAATCGTAAATTATATGTTGATAGAATTTGATTAATGGAGTCCATCTCCTATTTATTCATGAGTTAGTTTGGGTAGAATGAGACCTAACAGGCTTGCTCGGTCGGGTTTACTCGGTTGAGCGTCGGTCGCGCTCCTTGGATTTTGGGGCGTGACAAACTTGGTATCAGAGCCTAAGGTTTTAAAGTGTCCTAGGATGTCTCGGAGCCGTGTCTAGTAGAGTCCTTCTTATCGGTGTGTTGTCGACCACATCTATA
>MU772472.1:34626-45236 GCA_026770625.1 Nicotiana glauca
TCGATAAATCTAGGGCAGTAATTAGTATTGGCAATCCACTCGAATAGGCAATATCAATCGGTGACTGATTTGAATTAATTAGTTGTTGAATAATTAGATACAGGCAAAACACCAATTTAGGTTCGATACCCTGTTGATGTGAATAAGAATACACGGGTTACTTTATTGCAAATTGTTGAATGCATCTTTAAATGTTTGGAATAATTTCGGGTAGGCAAAGGCTTGAGTAAAGCGGTGGATTAGTTAGCTCCAGTGATTCGATCTTCTGATCATCCCTGTGTAGCCCGTTAAGCTTTGTCCAGTTTGGATTGACCCCAAGGCCCACTTGCTGCGATTGGGCCTGATTTAAAATTTTTAATGTATAGTTAACATAGTATAAGTTGGGGCTTTTCGGATTAGGTAGCGGGTTCAAATTAAAAGGTCCTTCCTTTTGTTTGGACCCGGACTTGAACTTGAAGCTCGATTTTATAATATAAGCTTAAGTAATCAGGGCATTTTTTTTATTTCTTTTAGAGACAAAAAATAAAAATAGAAAAATCATAGTTGCTTTAGGATATCCTTAAATAAAAACAAATGAGACGAGTCTCGCCAAACGAAATGCACAAACTGCGGGGCCCTCAATAAATGGCTATAATAAATACTTAGATTTCGGGACAGGCCGTTTAGCGAACTTCACGGTCTTTCCCAAAATAATAACGCATTAGTCTCTTTAGGCGCGTGTTTAATAATTCTACCTTCTTAAACTCGGGTGCACATTTATGTGACCCAAATCCAAATTTCAACGGAGTCAAAATATGTCAATAATCACGGGTACATTGATATGACGTGGTTCGAGATGAGTTTTCACGACGTTGCAATTCTCATTAAAATAATAATAAAAGTGGTTAAAAGGTAAAAGATGCACATAGGTTGAACATGTATTAAAATCAGATAATTTAAGCCAAATATAACAGTTGAGCGACCGTTCTAGAACCACGAAACTCGGGAATGCCTAACACCTTCTCCCGGGTTAACAGAATTCCTTATCCGAATTTCTGGTTCGCGGACTGTAATATAGAGTCAATATTTTCCTTGATTCAGGATTCAAACCGGTGACTTGGGACACCATAAATCTCCCAAGTGGCGACTCTGAATCTCTTAATAAACGAACTCGTTTCGATTGTCCTTTAATTGAAAAAACTCCCTTTATTACACCCTTCGCGGGGTGCAGTAGTAAAAAGGAGGTGTGACAGCTCTGGCGACTCCGCTGGGGAACGAACCCAGAATCTCTGGTTCAGAGCTCAAGAATTCGAGCTTAGAATAATTGTTGTATTTGGCTTTATTTATTATCTGATTTTATTATATGATTGGGCTTAAATGTGCAAAATGATAATTTTTACCGCCTTGATATTGTTGAACTGTATTATAAATTGTCTTCTTACGCACCCCTCTGAGTCTTCTGAATACAACATCGGGAATCGCGGATACGCGCCCCATTCTTTGTTGAGATAAAGCCGGTGGGCCTGGGCTCCCGGTGAAGGATTATCAGTCACCCATATTTAAGAACGGGGAGGGTCCATTAGTTAAGCCGGAGAAGTATTGCTCCCGGTACGCTACCCCTTCCCAACTCGAATTGTCCGCTCGTTTTATGTCCAGTCTAGATACGCCTTATACCCCAGGCATTAAACCTAGTATAACAAAACTTCATGCCGGATCCCTAGTAGGAACGTTTATTTGCATCACGTGCATTTGACTTAGGGGACTCAACACAGGGGTTGGGTCCATCTAGGATAAGCGACCTGAAGTGAAAAGACCATCCTGCTGCATCCTGTTTGTTTTATGTATTTATTTGCTTCAGACTTGCATGCTGACCGGCTTCTGGAAATTAAAAATACTGGAAAATCGTGAAAAAGAAAATAAAAAGAGAGAGAAAAAAACAGCAGTATAAAGAGATAATCACCTATTTTTAGAAAAATCCAGTGCCCAAATAACGTCGAAACTCTGCCAAAATTTTGAAAAATGAAAAAAAAAATGTTTTTTCGTGATTTATTTGAAAAACAAAAGAAAGAAGTCATGTTTTCAAAATTAGTTTATTTTCTTGGCAGAACTACGCTGATTTGATTCTCACAGGGTGTGAGATACGTAGGCAACTCTTATCGGGTCCAATCTCCCCTTTTGCAAAAATAGCCAAAAAAAAATGTCAAATTTTAATTTTCATCGTAAATAAGTCGAGTGATGCCGTTCTGTCGAAAATAGCCTAATGTTCCCGAAAGGGACGCCGGAAGGCTGACTTTGCATAAACAGCCACCTTTGGGTCATTTTTTAGATTTTGGCCGGTTGACCCACACAACCTTAAAATCTTCGTCCCCGAAGCACTGAAAGGTCGTGTTTGCAATACCAGATCCTTTATTTTAATTCGAAAAACAAAATCATAAATAAGTCGGGTGATGCCGTTTTGTCGAAAATAGCCGAATGTTCCCGAAAGGGACGCCGGAAGGCTGACTTTGCATTAACAGCCACCTTTAATCATTGTTTTAGGATTTTGGCCGGTTAGCTAACGCAGCCTTAAAATCTTCATCCCCGAAGTGCTGAAAAGGCCGTGTTTGTAAAACCCGGTCTTTTATTTCAATTTGAAAAACAAAAAAAAGAGTCAGTGGGCAAGTGAATACCATTTGGATTTTTGGTCAAAATAAGCCGAGCCAGCTTCGGCAGTGTATTAAACCGTTCTTGCCGAGATAACCTTAGAGTATCTTTCAGTTGTCGAAAGGCTATTTTCGTAAAAGAACGGACACGTTCGTAAAATAATCCTTCCCGACCTCAAAATTCAGGTGAAATTGAGAAGGGGCCACGTTTGCAAAAAATAGTCATTTGGTTAAAATTGACATATAGTGGAAGGAATCTGTCAGTTTGTTTTTTTTATTTGTATTTCTTTTGATTAGAGTATGAGGTTTGTTAATATTCAATTCTGTATCTCGTCAGAGTCTGTTAGTTCAGTCTAAGTTTGGGTTGTTATTGTTCAAGTCTTTCATTGTAATCAAAGTGTGTTTTATTATGAAAATTGAAAATTCCAAAAAAATGTTTCATTGTTGTTTACCTTTCATTTGCGCGAACTACGCACGGTCTGATTCATGCGGGGTCATGATACGTAGGCAATCCACATAAGATTCGACACCACCACTAAAAAGAAATAAGAAAAAAAAATTAGAAAAAAAAGAGAAAGAAAAAAATATAAAGGAAAGTTTGGGAGATTTTCAAAAGGAGCGCAATTATAAGAAGCCGGAATGACGCACGTAACTGAAGCAAATGCATGATAGAAAGGTTTAACTGCCTAGGGGCATTGCATCCCTGATATGTGCTTACCTATCTGTCAAATGCCCTAACACTAACATGATGGCTTCATTTTGCTGTGTTCAATTCCAAAAAGGTAGTTGGTTGTGGTTCTAAAATAACTCTTCCCTGCAACACAAAGTCAAAGGACAATGGCACAGAACCTCAGAACTGAGTGGGTTGTTACCGATGCCCGACAACAGCTGGTTGAACAGAATCACGGGTTGGTAAAAGAGGTAAAAATGCTGAGGCAACATGTGGCAAACATGTATGAGGCATGGATGGTTGGGAAGGCACCCATACCGCCATCGCCTGGTTTCCCCGATGATGTCCTTACCCGAACTTTGGCATCTCCCGATCACCCTAGTAGTTCCGTCACTCTTCCTCCAAGTTCTAAGAGGTTGGGTACACTCCCTGACGTCCGCCTGCTCGCAAGGATTAAAGTACTAAAGTTCAAGGAATGCGAAGATCCGGTCGTCCATCTGAGGGAGTACTGCAAGGAAATGGGGAATGTTGGCGAGAAAGACGATCTGCTAATGGCATACTTCAGTAAAAGCTTGACTGGGGCAGCCTTGGAATGGTATGATCGTCAAGATGTCAGTAGGTGGCATGCATGGGACGACATGGCTCAGGATTTTGTATGTCACTTTCAGAATAATGCAGACATTGTCCCGAATCACTCCTCCATATCTCAAATAGAAGAGAAACCTAAAGAAGGTTTCGGGGAGTTCTGGCTCAGATGGAGTGAGCAGGTTGCTCGGGATAATCTTCCCATGAAAAGAAAAGATGTTGTTGAACCTCCCCAACGACAAGGTCCAGTGGTCATCCTGGCTAAACGCCCACAGACTCTGTATCGACCCCATGGATATCGTTGTAATTCTCCAAGCCATTACGTCTCTCTACCAGACTCCCGAAGACATGCTTCACTTTTCGAGTACCCAGCTCCACAAAATGCCTATCCACCTCCAAGAGCACACAGGAACCCCACGGGTACAGGTTTCCGTCCGAGCCAAAGTTTCAAGAATGACAGGACGCAAAAGCCAAAGACTTTCACTCAATTGGGAGAGTCTTACACCAGTTTGTTCCACCGACTAAGGCAGTTGGGACTGATGAATCCGGTCGAAGCTAAGTTGCCTAACCCTCTTCCGAGAAATATCGATCACTCGGTGAATTGTGAATACTATTCAGGAGCACTTGGGCACGACACGGAAAAGTGTTGGAAGTCGAAAATGGCCATTCAAGGATTTATCGACTCTCGTCGAATTGAAGTTCGGGCCCTAGAGGCGTAAAAATTAATCAAAATTCATTGCCAGCTCACCATGAGACCCACATGATCGAATTGGTACACAAGGGAGGGGAACTTAAGAAGCCCGATCCGTGATAGTGAGACCATGTTCCAAGGGAAGACCAATCAGCAGAAGTTGGTAGCTAAGATGTCATGCTTGGTAATTGGGAAGACGCTCCTTTTGGTCACCAAGGGAGGAGTTTTGGTGGCTTATTTTGTTGTCATCTATGTTGTCCGGGTTATTTCAGGGTATAACCCGGATATTGTCTTGTAACTCAAACCTTTCTATTTTTGTCCAGTCCCTTCGGTCATAGTATCTCATTTAATGTTGTCTAGGTTTGTCCTAAGGGTTGTAACCCCATTTTACTTTGTTTGTTTTGTTGTTCGAGTTGTTGTTTCGTCAGTTAATGCAATGTCCTATTTTCTATTATTTCTAGACATTTTCTTTTGTTTAGTCTTTCCTCTTTATAGTCCTTTTTCTATCAACACTAGTTACATGACATGCGCGCATAATTTTGGCCTAACCTTAAAAGTTAATCGTAAAGCCATTGGAAGGCGATCAGGACATTTAAAGAAAATAAGAACGGTTTGAGATTATTTGGAGCCCGAGTCATGTGACATTGGGGCAAGTAAAACATAAAGAAAACCGTAAAAGCAAGCTGGCCAAATTGACAGGGGTCGTTCATGATAATGAAAATAAGAGTGTTGCCCAACAATGCAACAAATGAAGAAAACAAATGTGTGGATATAGCCATCAAGTATAGCACAATCAGAAGATATCACAAATGTTTAGCTGCGTTGTGTGCGTTTGGTATATTTTGAAGATTGGAATGACGGAGACATTTTATTCTACTATCTAAACACTTTATCCTTCGTTACCCCTTTGAGCCATTTGATTTATTTCATACCCCTCCTTCGGAATCAGTAGCAAAGCTTAGAAACACAAACAAGGTAGATAAAGAAAAAGAAAAGAAAAAAAAAGAAAGGAAAAGAAAAAAAAAGAAAGGGTTAAACAGTAAGTGAAAAGGAAAAACGAGGAATTGGGAACTACGTTTGACCTGATTCCTCAAAGAGGATACGTAGGCGCTTCACAGCTCGGTCATAGTGTAAATAAAAATCCAAAAAATCCTCAAGCGGGAAACTGGGGCAAAAGTTGTGTTTATTATAAATAAATCTAGGTCCGAAGGTTGTAAATTTTGAACCCAAATTGATATGTTTTTGAGCCTTCAAGTACCCTTTCTTTCTAGCCCTATCCAAATCCCACATTACGGTCCAAAGAAAGACCTTCCGATCAGTCTGCAAAAATGCCAAGTCAGACAAATGAAAGAGTCCTATCGGCGAACATAACACTCTGATCCCCAGCAGAAAAGACTCTGATCCCAAGCAGAAAAGGAATATGAGAGAGTCTTAGCGGTAACACCCTAATCCCTAGCTGAAAAGAAATACAAATGAGAGAGTCTTATCGGTGAAAACCTTCACAGACACCATAAGGCGATTGTAAGCTGAGAGAAATCAAAATGAGAGAGACTTGATAGTGAAAACCTGCGGGCATTACAAGTCGAATAAGGGTAAGCATCAGATGAAAATCACCAGATGGAGATTATGAAAGACGATCAACAACGGAGGACAGGTCACATGTGCATGTCATGACCATTAGAGTTGGTATCCGCGTTTGATAGGTTTTTATTTTATAGTTTTCTTGTTAGAGAGTCATCCCTTTCTTTTGTCTTTTATTTTGTTCCCTTTTATCGTTCTCTTTTCATCAAAAATTCCCCAACAAAGTCTGTTTGTGAGAAATGACTTCAAAATTTTCCATCAACTTTCCAATTATGCAAGACGGGACCTGATTGGTACACCCAAGTGGTATAAGTTAGGAGGGAACAAGCGCAAGGCCAGTGTTAAAAAGGATATTTCCTAGCAAGAGGAGATTGACAAAGGGAATGGGTCGGTATCAAGGAGGATATCCCCAGCAAAAGCGAAGTTTATAGACCTCAAGGCCAAGGCCAGTGGACAAATCAAAGAACAATGCGGAGAGCGATGAGCATATTTGGAAATGCACATGAGACTCAAGGGTCGGGAAATGCCAGTTCCCAAGATATGCCACAAAAGAAGGGGGGATATCCCCAGCAGAAAAGGTATTTCCAGTGACAAGGATGAACGAAGGAAGTGGTTCATCAGTAAAACATGCAAGATCCTCAAGCAGAGTCACTGTCATAGGAATGAGGGGGGTCAGGATACAAGTGAAAAATAACGGTGAAAGGTTTGTGAATAAGGAGTCATCAAGAAGGTAGGAAATTATCGACCAAGTTTCAAGATGGCCAGACAACACAAAGCAGGACAAGTCGTGCTAAGACCAGCAAATAACCTCACCCCAACAAGTTTTGGAACGCAGAGCAGGGAAGGAGAGAAGGAGAACCATCCCCAGCAGGAGCATCACAACCAACCACCGCATTTTAAACTAACAAATTTTCTTTGATTTGAAACAGGAAAAAGGAAATGGCATTGATGGAAAGGCATGCCACGTGGAAGATTATCAAACTGGGGCAGAAAATTTTCCTTTCATTTGGAAACTTTTCTGGAAGTCAGGTATCCACTTGGGGAAGAAGAAAGATAACACCAGTCTTAAGGGAAGTAGTCTTTGAACCAATGATATCCCCAGCGGTGTTGAAAGAAAGAAACCGACAAGTTTTGATGAAGGAAGTTGTATCCCCAGCGGACAGAACAAAAAGGATGAAACTTGTGTTTAGAAAAAGGAAGAAGCCAGTGTCAGCCCCAGCAGTTCTCAGAAGAATAAAGCATGAAGGAATGAAAATTCCCCCCAGCAGCGTTATCCTCAACAATGTTATCCCCAGCTGATAACACTTTTATCCCCAGCAGTGTTGAGAGAAAATAAAAGTTTTGAAGGAAGTAGAAAAGGAGGGGAAGAAAGGAGATTCCCCCAACGGTATTATCCCCATCAGGTAAGTAAATAATTCCAGCAGTGTTATCCCCAGCAGTTTCGAGGGAAGACAACACGAGTTTTGTTTTGAGGGGAACGATTCTGACAGAAGGTACTTCAAGTAGAAGGAAATGGTTCAGGAGGCAAAGAGGAACAATGGCAACACGAGTGCAGTTTTGAAGTTGTTGAAGTCGGGAGCCCGCCCGTAGAACGGAGGCGTTACCTTTTTAAGTTGTTATAGTCGGGAGCCCGTCCGAAGAACGGAGGCGTTACCTTTTTAAGTTGTTGATGTCGGGAGCCCGCCCGTAGAACGGAGGCGTTACCTTTTTATTTTGTTGAAGTTAGGTACCCACTTGAGGAAGAAGGAAGATAACACAAGTTGTAAGGGAAGGAGGAAATCATCCCCAGCAAGAATGTCACAACCGACTATCATTTTCAAAACTGACAAAACTTTTCTTTGTATGTAACAGGAACAAAGCAGATGAATTATCTCCTAAGATAAAAGTCTTAGTCCGATGAATTCCCTCCTAAGATAAAAAATCTTAGTCCGATGGATATTTTTCTCCTAAGATAAAAAATCTTAGTCCGATGAATTCCCTCCTAAGATAAAAATCTTAGTCCGATGGATGTTTTCTCCTAAGATAAAAAATCTTAGTCCGATGAATTCTCTCCTAAGATAAAAATCTTAGTCCGATGAATCTTTCTCCTAAGATAAAAAATCTTAGTCCGATGAATTCCCTCATAAGATAAAAATCTTAGTCCGATGGATGTTTTCTCCTAAGATAAAAAATCTTAGTCCGGTGAATGTTTTTCTCCTAAGATAAAAATAAAAAAATAAGATAAAAAATCTTAGTCCGATGAATTATTTCTCCTAAGATGAAAAAATCTTAGTCTGATGAATTGTTTCTCCTAAGATGAAAAAATCTTAGTCCGATGGATGTTTTTCTCCTAAGATAAAAAATCTTAGTCCGATGGATATTTTCTCCTAAGATAAAAAATCTTAGTCCGATGAATTATTTCTCCTAAGATGAAAAAATCTTAGTCTAATGAATTGTTTCTCCTAAGATGAAAAAATCTTAGTCTGATGAATTGTTTCTCCTAAGATGAAAAATCTTAGTCTGATGAATTTTTTCTCCTAAGATGAAAAGAATCTTAGTCTGATGAATTGTTTCTCCTAAGATAAAAATCTTAGTCTGATGAATTATTTCTCCTAAGATGAAAAAATCTTAGTTCGATGAGCCATTTCCCCTAAGATAATAATAATGGCATTTTATTTTCCAAGAAAATGAAGTCGGGAGCCCACCCGTATAACAGAGGAATACATTTCAATCTTTACATTTCAGTCTTTACATTTCAGTCTTTAAATTTCAAATTTCGAAGTCGGGAGCCCGCCCGTATAACAGAGGAATACGTTTCAGTCTTTACATTTTAAGTTAAGATCACAACAAAAATGGACCTAGTCTGATAAATTATCTCCTAGAGTAAAATCTTAGTCCGATAAAATTTTCTCCTAAGATATAAAATCTTAGTCCGATGAAATTTTCTCCTAAGATATCAAATCTTAGTCCGATGAAATTTTTTCCTAAGATATCAAAATCTTAGTCCGATGAATCTTTCTCCTGAGATCACAAAAAAATGGACCTAGTCTGATGAATTATCTCCTAAAGTCAAAATCTTATTCCGATAAATTTTTCACCTAAGATGGTAATCATTTCAGTCTTTACATTTCAAGTTTTGAAGTCGGGAGCCCGCCCGTATAACAGAGGAATACATTTCAGTCTTTACATTTCAAGTGTTGAAGTTGGGAGCCCACCCATATAATAGAGGAATACATTGAAGTTTGAAGTCAGTAAAGCAGAGGGTTACAACAGAAACCCCAGCATAAATTCAAATTCAGAAATTAGAAGGAAGGCAGTAATGGTCAGTTCAAGCTTCGAAGAAAAATAATTCGAAGCTCACAAAAAGGAAATAAGCAGTTCAAGTTCGGCAATCAAGAGAAGCCGACGAGCCAAGTCAGAAATGAAGAAACATCAGAGGAAACAAGGCCACAAGAAACACAGGGAAGAACAAGTTGAAGATCTAGATAAGATTTTGTAATTCATAGACTAGTTTAGTCAAGCTTCTTATTTTCTTTTAGCATGGTGTAATAAGGAGGTCAGTAAGTAGTAGTAGCAGCAACAACAACAATAACAGTAACACCACAGCTTCATGGTAGTCCCAGCTACCAAAAATGTTGAACTACACGCGACCTGATTCCCTTATAACACGGGATATATAGGCTGTCCAAAACCAGGACTCGGTTGCGCCTTTCCTTTTTATTTTCTTCCTCTTTTGAATAACGATATGATCAAAAATTAGTCCCATTGTTCACTTTATCTTTGCCCGAAAACTCTTCATGTTTTCGAGCAAAGAGGGGCAGCTGTGAACACCTAATTTTTGACAACATTTAATTTTTTATCACTTCTTTAATGTAAATATTTTAGGGGGTTTTAACCTCCTATTATTTTAGCTTTATTACACTTTTTATTATAGGTTAAAAATACAAGAAATTTTAAAGGTGAATTATTACTATTATTTTTATTTATTTATTTATTTATTTTTATTTTTATATAAAAAAATCCGAAAATATTCTTTTTTTAAAATTTCGGGACTGATTTAAAAAATAAGAAAAGGGAAGTATTGAATAAAAATATAAAAGTAAAAGTAGGTAGAATTCTCTTTTAAAAAAAATAAAAGAATGTAGAAAATTAAAAAAATAAAAAGTTTTGTGGAAATTTTAAAAAAATAAAAAGTAAAATAAAGTTGGAATTAAAAAATAAATATAAAGGTATCTGAAAATTTAAAATTTTTAAAGTAAATGAAAGTAGAATTTTTAAAAGAAAAGCAAAAGCAAGTGATTTGCTTTTTTAAAAAAAAGTTAAATAAAGTGAGATTCTCTTTTAAAAAAATAAAAAAAGTGGGATTTTAAATAAGATAAAAGTAATTAAAGCTAGAATTTAAAAATAAAAGTAAATAAAGGTGGGATTTCTTTTTCTAAAAAAATAAAAGCAATTTGTAAGTAGGATTTCTTTTAATTAAAAA